>JACWBX010000935.1:37894-52678 GCA_014622435.1 Polypedilum pembai
CTGTGAAGAGACTTTTTTTCAAAATGGACACAAACAAGAAAATATTTGCATAACAAATATTGCTCTTGCGTGATTTACAAATTTGAGCCATTTTTCTATTGAATTTCCATATTACTTTTTAATTCAATGACTTATTTATTCTAGAATGGTATACATAAATATAAAAGTCTGCTTACTATTACTTGTATGACGACTGTGATGAAGTTGTTGATGAATTTAAACGAATTTATTTGACAAGGTCAAAATAATGTTACAGAATGTAAAATTAAAAAGAGAAGGCTTAAAGTTTTCTACAATGTTCTTTCAATAAATATATACGAAATAAGGATAAAATAAATTGCTTCTATAGAATGATGACACAAGCAAATTTTAATTGCAAAACATGCAGGAATAAGAGTAAACATGGAGAATGATCTCAAGAAATTATAATTTGAAATAATAAGCAGACTTGTAAGTCTTCCGTCAAGAATTATTTTATAAAGTATAAATTATAGTTGATTTCACACAAAAGTAGTTCTCATCATGAAGAATAACAAAATCTTCTGAAATAATTGTAATCTAGCTTTATAGAATTGCAATTGTCTTTAATAATCGAGTATCATCGTGTTTAAAAAACAGGAAAAATAAAACAACAGCAGCAACTTTTGATTCTTTTAATAAACAAAAAAATAACTCTTTTTTTGCAATGGAGTTATTCATTAAAGATAAAAATTTGTTGCTAACAGGAAATTATTCCCCATTGGATTTATATTATCATTAAACGTAAAGTAGAAAAGAGATAGAGATTTAATGATGACATTTTCGTGAGTATATTGCGCACTCACTTGAAATTACAAGATTGAAAATGTTGGGAATTCAAGTAGTTATTCTAAGTTAAAAATAATAAAGTTCTATGCCCATGTAAGAAAGAAGGCGGAGATGAGAAAGCAAAACGCAATAAGAATCATGTTCATTAATCCGGATTTATGAAGAATGGCTTCACTTTGCAACAAACAGTGACGTGATGAATGAATGTCGTCTGCTGTAAAGTAATTAAAACCATTTGGAGCATTAAAAGCAGTTGCCAACAACAGCGAGAACGACGAGATAATATGAGAGCTCTCGGCTTGTGTGATGTGAATTGTAAATGCAATTTATTTTCTATTCTGTAGAAATATATTTTTACAGAGAAATAATAAGATCTAAATGAGATTTTATTTTTACCTCATAACGCCATTGATTTGCATTTTTAATATTAGTTCCTGGATGACGTTTGACAAAGAAATTTATTCGTTTGCCGCCTACACTAATTAATTCCTGCTCCATTCAAATTTAATTTCGTCTATCAATCAACTTATTCGATCGTAAAAGTTATAAAATATTCAATTCATTTATTTATTAAATATCTTTCTTTCGATGACTCAATTTATTTATTGACGTGCTAATAAATTTATTGTGTGATTTTATTTCACTAATTGAATATTGCGCAATGCGTTTTTGAATTTTGAATAAAAACGCAAAAATATGAAGTCGTTTACATACAAAAGAACGTAAAGATCAAATGAAAGATAAATTAAAGTTGTCGTTGATAGATAGAATAACTTGTTAGTAAAAGTTGCAAAACTAGATAGAAGCACATGCGGAAAAATTAAGAGAATCTTGCTAACAGCTACTGTTGAAAAGATTATTTTTTTAGCATTTAGCACCATTTGAATCTTCTAAAGTGCCTTTGCTTGTGTAAGTTAAATGAAATCTTTTGTGTTTATAGATTAAAAGCTTAAAAATAGAAGATAAGCAAAAACCTTCACTATAGATATAAATCATTAACAGATACAAACACATATAAGAAGAATAACTCTTTCAAAAATATTCCCAGGAATTGTTTAGCTTATGTGCATATACAATTATCAATTTTAATATAATTTTTGAATGAGAGAAAAATTTAAATTACTGATTAATTTTCATGATGAACGGAAAAGGTCTGAAACGAAAAATTGTTAGATAAGTTTCATTTTGATACCTTGTAATTAAAATTTATAATTACAATGTTTTCAACAAGAAATAGTAGAATATTCTATTATTGCTTGGTTTTAAAATGTTTTCGATGTGATCATTTTAATATTCAATTTTCATTTAGCAACACTGATCACAAAAAATATTTTTAATGTGATAGACACTTAGGGTCAAAGGTTATTTTCCAATGTGCCCTTTCAAAAGTAACAAAGCTCATTATTACATGACTGACTTTAATGATGTGTGAATAATTTAGAGACATAGAGATAGATGACGATGAAGGAGATGAGGTTTTCATGATTTACAACACCACAGTAAAAAATTAATTTTTTTAAGATTAAAGATCTATGTAACAGCAGCAGCAGCAGTAAGCCTGAATATTATGAAACGCTTTTTTTTCTCATTATCTCTAAACAATTGAATTAAGAATGAATGACGCGTGGAATATAATCATTTTACTGATTATCTTGATGATGAAAAATGACTTGATGAATTTAAATTGCAATTTCGTATAAAATTTAAATTATCATTTTTGTCTAATATCACCATTTTATTTTATTATAGGCTTACAAATTGCGATCAGCAAACTCTGTGAAAATTGCCAAAATCATTGCATTCACAATTATTTTGTCATCATTTATTTTGGGCTCATTTATGCTTGCATCAACTTATTTGCAAGCTAAAGCAACCTGTGATCAAGTATCTGCATTAGATGCAGTTTTAGATAAGGAGTTAATGTTAGAAGCTATGCAACAGGTAAGAAAAACACATATATATCTATAATGAAATAAACCATTAACGCAGCAGCACCTTGACTTCATTAAAATGAATTTTTTCAATTACATTCATTGCCCAAAAAATGCTTATTTTTTTGTGTCCAACGTTCAGCATCATTGATTCTTTTTTTTTCAACGAAAATTGATGTGACCTCTAATTCTTGTTTTAAAACGTGCTAATTCAATTTCAGTCTCGAATGTTTACTTTAGTCAGACAAAATGAAATGCTAATTAATTCCTCTCTCAATTCTATTCAAAATTAAAGTTTCTATTTCGGAATTTTCCAATCTCTCTCGACAAATTTGCATCAATTTTGATTAGGTTTCGATTGTGAAAAGATAATTGATAGTCTAAATATCATACGCGTTCTATTTAATATAATAAATTGGTAAAAATTTGTGTTAGTATTAGCTAACTAGCTTCTATTCATGATTTAATCTTTTAATCTCACTGGATAAAAGAACTTTCAGAAAGATTCGCATGAACGCTATTAATAATAATATTCATTCGTCTTAAGTCAAGAAGAGAAGGAGAAAAAGAAGAAGGTGAAGCGATTTTACATTGTATTTATAACAGTTTTTCGTTTTTCAAGGTTATCACGTTCTGTCTTGAGTTATATTGAAAACAGAAGAAAGAAGAAAAACATTTTCTTTTTTTTTTATAATTCATTGCGGTGTCTTTCTATCGCAACGGCAACTGTTTATTTTTGTTGGTGTTTACACAAAAAAATCACGGCATGCAAGCAAGAAAAAAAGTACATTACTCAGCGGTGCTTGAATTCGTAGTCTGTGTTTGCATGCATATAGAAAGTTTCTTTACGACACAATGACTTCAAACAATGCCACACACAATAAGTGAGTTATAGAAGCTAATTAGACCAGTTCTGTTATTGTTTGTGTGTTTTATTGTATGAATGAAATTTTAAAACGCGCAAATTTATTCACGTTAATAAGTGCTTTCCAAAAATTTCTCCCTATTGCTTATTGGCATCTGTTCTATCCGTTAATCTCAGAAAAATAATTTTTTAATCCAGGTAGGAGCACGGCTATGCAAATAAATCAAGATATTCAATAAAATATACAGTTGTTCACTTTATATTCATCAGTCAATAGCAGAAAAAGATTACATAGTGAATATCATTATTTCACAGTCATAACATACCGAAAAAAAAACTAACTTTCTAAGTGCTTAATCAATCAAATAAAAATAGATTTTGGAATATTATTATAAAGAAACGTGCTAAAATTCAGTAACAATTATCGCACTCAAGCATAACATAAGTCTCAATAAAATATTGTACAAACCTTATTGAGTTGTAAGAGAAAAAGAGAAATAATAATACTAAAATATTAAGTTCAATGCACGAATTGCTTGTGGAAATAATAACAGTCGGTTTGTATCAATGTGCATTTTTGTAAGAAGTTTCATAATTTTCAATGCGAATTGGTGGTCACTCTTTCTTTCTGCTGTAATTTTCTGGTCTGCTCCAACTGAAACGCGTGGCTTTCAATCGTAACGCAATGTAGTCAGCTAGGCAGTAAAGTTTGTCACACACTTACTTTTCTCTCTTACACATTCGTCTACCTATTTTCTTCTGCTATTAAATTGATTGTATAATGTTAACGCTCGTAAACCAAAAACATAGCAATGTTTCTTCCCTCTCCAACTGCTTTATGTATAAATAACAAAATGCCAACATAATGACGACTCGATAATGAATGGAATGAATGAGTGAGAATTCAACAATGACTATTTCTTGTCACTTTGTTAAATTTAAACTATATTGTTGCTACTGTTGCCGCTAACTATATTTTAAATTCAAACAAAATGCGAGCAAACGAGTGAATGTCTGTATTAAGTCAGGTAATAACTGTTATGATGTGCCATTCTTGCGCAATAAATCAAATCGATCGTTCCGAATTTAGTACTGAAAGTGTGAGTTTGTTAGATAGTTAGTGCCTCTGTATAGATGAAATATGACTTTCGTCATTCAATTGTGCAATTCTGTGCAATAACAACAATGCCATTCATTCAATCATACATTTAATGATGTTCGCAAAAAAAAAAACAAGTAATAAAGGTTAAAAGTAGCTAGTTAGCTAGACATCGAGAGTTATTACAATTTTTCATATTATAGTGCCATGAATGATGATGATGATGATAATTTAAATTTTAATACAAAATAATGCTACTGTAGTCGCTCGTTTTTCGATTGAATCAAATAACAAATGCGTTGTGTATTATTTTTTAGAAACCAAAGAGTAGTAATAGAAGAAAATATGAAGCTTATTTCCGTTTTCCTTCTTATTGTGTAAATTTATTTTTCTTCATACCTTAATTTTTGAAATTAATTTACTGCTGTGTGTAATTAACTGTTAAAGCATGGGCAATTTATTAGTTTACATTACAAAGCGTATCACATTGTAGTGGATACTTTCTTAAAAGAAAGATTAAGTAACTGACTGAGTTTACAATTAATCATTTCCATTCGTTCTCAAGAATATTTCAACTGAAGTCACTATGAAATTGAATAATGTGAATTTTTCTTCAAAATTATTTTTCATATAATCAGCAGTAGTGTTGTTGTTTGAATTTAAATAAAAACACCATGCTTGCATAAAGTACATAACTGATGAACTGAAAAATGCATTATGTGAATAATTTAGCACAAACTAAAAAGTAAACAGTCATTCGTGCATTAAAATTGCATTGATGTTTACATCAATGTACATGCAAATTTACTTTACTATAGCCATCACTCGATTGCATGTATGTAACATATGAATTATGAATAAAAGCAGGCAGAAAAAGAAAAGAGGAGGAAAAAGAAATGAAACAAAACTGTGGTCACGGCAATTGGCTTATAAGCTTTATGAAGTATTATTTTTATTTCAATTCGAAAAAGTGAAAGTAAAGACGTATATGAGAGAGGAAGTCACAAAAGGTGCTAAAGAAATTGTTATTCAAACAATTTCATAAAAAGCATTTCTGTCGCAATGAATCATAAAATATTTATGAACTCCATTAAGTGGTGTGTTGTTCAAAATCTCTATTTATTATTTATTCAATGTGTATAGGACTTGCCCCGTCCTGAAGCTCTGCAGACTCGTGAAGCGAATAACAATGTTATTCAAGATTTGAGTAAAGATGAAATGAATAAACCAAATAAGAAGGATGAGACAAATCCTGATGATGTTGAAGCAATCAATACTGAAAACGAAATCGACTCGCATGACAATGATGAACGCGAAGACATGAGAAAAATTCGCGTCAAGTTACCATTAGATTTCGATCTTACCGAATTAGCACACAATCTCCTAATGAACAATCAAAAGTGAGAAGAATGAAAAGTAGAGTTCTTTGTGCAAAATTACCTACATTTCTCGTACATTCTTTAGGTCACGCATGAACTGTGTTGTAGAACGTCGCCGAACGGAAGAAATGAATGAAAATCCAATGAAGGCAATGAACCCATTCAGCGCACTTTTGGATGACGAACAGCCAAAAGAAAAAGTCACTGGCGAGCGAGTTTCAATTTTCTGTGAGACTGGTGATAAGAAGTAAGTAAATTTTAAAAATAGACTGCAGTCATAAAAAAAATATTTTAAATGCTTTTAAATTACTTTCGATAACAGACCAGAAGCAGAACCAATTGTTCATGTACGCAGAATTATCATGCCATTCCCATTAGGAAACATGCCCGGTCCAATGCATCATCGTTTCAATCCACAAATGCCACCACCTCAATTCCAATCAGCTCCTCCACAATTCCCTATGCCTCAATTCCAGCCACAAAATCAAATGAACTTTTTCCCACCTCCATCACCTCCTCAAATGAGACCAGAAATGAGAATGCCTTTCCAACCACAGATGCCACAAATGCCATTCTTAATGCCTCATCAGCAACAACCACAAATGCCACCACAACCACAACAACAAGAAAATCTTCCACCAATTCCAGCTTCAATGATGAGTCCACCACGTCCAGAAATTCCTCAATTTCGTTTAATCAGTCCAGCTCCACAACAACCAAATTTTGAACGTGTACAACAAGAGCAAGAGAATGAACCAATGATGCCAAGACCAGAAGTTCGCATTCAATTGCGTCGTATTCAATTACCAGGACCAATTGGTGACATCTTTCCATTCTTGAATAACATCCAAAATGACATTCAAAAAGAAGTTGAAGCTCCACGTCCAGCCGTTCAAGTTCAACAAGTTCCTCTCGCTGTTGCTCTGTCAAAAGTCGGAATTACGCCCGATGACTTGAGAAACATTCAACGCATGGCTGAAGAAAGATTCCAACAACACATTCGTGAGTTGGTTGCTGATGAAGATGATTCCTCATCAGGTGATTCAGACTCAAATCAGTCAGATGAAGAAGATGAAATGAAAGACTTAAATATTCCAACTATAGTCACTCCTGAAGAGAAAAAATCAGAGGAGAATACCAAGGAAGAAGTTACTGAAAAACCAGAAAAGACAGAAGAAGAACGTCCACAAATGTTGGCTTTAAATCGTGCAAATTTCGGAAGAAGCTTGCAAAATCAACCAATTCAATTACCAATTCGACCCGAAATTCAAGAAGCTGAACGTGCTGAATGTAAGATTTAATTATTATTTCCTTAAATTATTTTGTTAATTAATTTTTAATTTTTTCTCTACAGTCGTTCAGCCAAGATAAATTAAAAACACATCGATCAAAAAAAGGGGGAATAGCATCATAAAGTTCTATTGATTTAAAAGTTATGAGCTACGATTCTTACCATGAACTACACAATCTAACATACTTCAATATAGAGAATCTTAATATATAAAAACACACACAAAAATAAAATACATTATTAAAGCATTATTTATACATGAAGGTGAAAAAGATTGTAAAATTGTGATCATATAAAAGGAATATTTAATTAAATTTTAATAATTTACACATTTTCACATTGAAAGAAAAACTTTTTATAAAAAATGAAATTCCTCCGTAATTAAAGTAATATAGATAACCTTGTTGACTTATTTTACAAAATAACACTGAATGAAAAATTTTACATTGATTCAAGTCTATTTTTTTGAGAGTTAAGGAACAAAATGTAAAAATCGTTGAATGAATAAAATATTTTTTTTTCGAAAAAGTCAATTTCATTGAGTGAATTTTTATTGATACTAAATATTGCATTAAATTGTTATAAAAGATATTAATATTACAGTTTTGTGCATTTTTTTTCTACTCTAATCATTATCTCCTCTATCATTTTATTGATCACTTTTTTTCACTGTGAACAAATGTCTTGGAACTTCATGATTTGAAGAAGGAACAATGTTTGTAGTGTTATTCATCATGTTCATCAGTGAAGGCAGTTTGATGGGATCTAAAAGTATTTTATTAGGTGCTTTTGCTTTAAATGTGTTGTCTTTTAAAATAGCTGGTAAGTTATCAGGTGAATTTTGTTTATTGCTTTCTAGCGAATCATTTAGTGGCGTTGATGAGTTTTCATTTGAATGTGGACTTGTGGATGCTTCAAGAGAAAGATGGCCCGAATCATTGTCTTGACTAATTTGCCTTCTTCCTGTCTCGTTCGCTACACTTTCTACACTTTCAAAGCTCGACATTCGATTGTTCACATTCTCTGCTGAATGCTTGACTATACCACTTTCAGTTTCAAGAGTGTCCGAGTCATCATCGTCATTGTTTAATGTATCTTTTCCATATAGTCTATCGTTTGTTATGCTCATCAAAGGCGGCGGTTCGTGTGTAGGTGATGGTAGTCGGTGATGAATGCTTTGAGAAATCATACATTGTTGTGGAATAGAATGCGGTGCATGAGATGTCGATCGCATATATTCCATGTCACGAACAAAGCCAGCATTATATATTCCTGCAGTACTCGTTACAAACTCTTCAGTGCGTCTTGATAGCGGTATAATGATGCTTGCATCAGGCACTCTCGATGGCTCATATGTGTGACGAGGATAATCACTTCCGTCATCATCTGAATTCGCAATTCCAATATGATTCGTTTTGACGTGATAAGGAAATGATTTGTTAGCGCGCGAAGGCCATGTTATCCACAAGAATATACAGAATCCACAAAAATTGACAAATGCGAATGCCATAAAACAAACTGATTCACGCACCCATGCATCAAGATTGCCCACTATCAAAAATATCAAAATCGGTCCGGCTAATATCCAAAGAGATCCAAAAACAACAAAAGGCAAATAAAAACTTCTCTTTTCAGGAAATTTTCTCAATGTTGTTGTGCATGCAATGATAAAGAAGCCCCATGCAAAACAACGAAGAATTGCAATACCATAACCTGGGCCACTTTCATATAAATTTAGAACCTCACCAGGATCGAATGCCTGAAAGTAATTAAAATAACAAATTAAGTAAATTGATAATGTTAATTAATTATTCATGCTTACTTCTGATTGATAAACGTATAAAAATATGTATACGACAATGTAAAGGTTGATAAATACAGTTATCTTGACAGTTGATGAAGTAGAAAGACGAGCTCTTGTAATTGTGTATCCTTTAGCCATAAGTAGCATAAGCAGCAAGAAAGCTATTTCACTAGCTCCATTTAGGAATCCACCAAAAATTGGGAAAGGACCAGTTCCGCTCATTGCATATTTCGCCCATGTGACAGAATTGAGCAAAACTCCTGACCAATGAAGCACAGCTGATAAAGTGAATAATCGATAAGTGCAATGATAAAGTTGACGAGTCTTTAATTCAAGTCCACAAAGAAATATTGCTAGTAATAGAAAGGTGTAGCATAAAATCTCGACTAATAAGACCGGAGGAATATCTAAAACATACAAAAAGCAATTAAAAAGTTTTCTGTATTCATAATTTCAGTACAACATACACATTTCATCAGCTGAAAAATGCTCATTCCAAAAGCCTTTTCCATTAGTCATTTTAAATCGAAATCGCACATCAATTCCTTTCGTGCTGCCACAATTTGCTAATGCAATATACCACCATCGTTGTCGTGCGCTCGTAAATGTACCCGTGTTATGACATGATACCAAAATAGTTTGCTTTTTATCATTCTCATATCCGCGTGGATAAGCTTGGCGTTTTGTACGATTTGCATTCTCATTTGGATTTTCTTCAAACATTTCTTCAACATCAGTTCGATATTCTGTAGAATTCTCCAAATTATTATCTTGTGAGTTTTGATCAAAGACAAGTGTCTTAAAATCAACATCAGTAAAATTAAAATTGTCAGTGTCAACATCTGTAAAATTTTCTTCTGTCGTAAAAGCTGATGAAGATGAATTGAAAATATCTTGTTCAGTGACCGTTGGCATTTCAGATGTTGATTTTAGAAATTTATCAAAATAGGTTGAATCGAGTTCATCCTCATTTTTGTTCTTGCTCGTTGTATCAGATGGTTTCGATGCTGAAGTAGCCGATTGTTCATTTGCTTGATTTTTCGATACAGTTCGAAGTGTACAACCAGACTTGATGAAATATGGCGATCTTGCAGAAAGCGTCACAATTTGATTATCTTGAATCGAAAGCACTGAAATTTTCTCTTGGCATGTCTAAATTGAAATATTTTTCTTTTAAATAAAAATTTAAATGAATGAAATTTTAGTTTTAACTCACTTTTGTAGTTTTATACACAGAATGCCATTGATGTGGTTCATCATAATACAAAAGTAATTGCAAATCTCCATATTTTTTCTCATATTCAATCAAGTATTCATATCGACCAGATTCAGATAAAAAGCAGAATCTCGAAACAAAAACCCAATCCTATAGACATGTGACTTTTAATATTCACAAATTTTTCTTATACAACAAAAAACTTACATCGATGGTTTTTATATGTCCTTCAACGTATTTAGCTTTCGATTTTGCAACTAACAGAATTAGAAAGAGGAAAAATCCAATGACCTTCATACTTTTTTTTTGGCTAAAGTGTGCTGCAATTTTTCCTCTTCAAAAATATAAAACACTTTTACGCTTTCTTAAACAGCAATTTCTTTGATTTTCAATTGAACTTTGGTGACTAAATTGATATAACAGTAACTGTTGATAGACAATAAATAAGACACTACAATGCTTGTTGCCCGGTCACAAAACATAAAAAAATATTCGATATGTTACTCAAAAAATGAAAATTTGCTATGGCAACATGAAATCAAAACATTTTACTTTCGCGCTATGTATGACGCTGTTTAAATAAAGTCCTTACACTCGTGTATCTCAATCGATTGTTTTACAACACATTTTCTTATATTGAGCTGAAAGAGTTTGAGGCTTTAATTGACCCAAATTACATTTTTTAAGTAATATAACGTCCTTGAGTCCTATGAATTTGAATTAAAATAAATTTATGCAGATGGTGTAATTTTATGATAATTGTTAAGTTTATTGGAACAGTATGCTTATAGAAAAACGATCAAAAATGAGAAAAATAGTTTGATAAACAATTAAATTTATATGTGACGAACAATAGATAATTGATATTTCATAAACCAAACAGCCATTAGCAATCATCAATACGGAGTAATGGACGGCGTTTTTTAGCCTGATATGGATAATAAGGTGTTGTGATGTTATTAAAGTCAACTCTGTAAATAAAAAAGAAATTTGATGAGTGTTTATGATTTTAAAAAAAATTGTTATTTAATTTATATTACTTTGAATGATTTCTTTCTGGAGAAGTAACACTACTTTCACTTTTTACAACTTTGACATCCGCTGAAGGAATATTCTCATTCTCTTCTAAGCTCTCTTTCGAAGCACTTGGTATATTAACACAAGCAATAGAACACTTGCAACTGTCGGAACAAAAATTATCGTTTTTCTTACATCCGCACTGTTTCGTAGCACAGCTTCCTTTGCAAGTACATTTTGCTGCTCCACTTGAAGTTCTTTTAGTTCCACTAGTTTCACTTGATTCGCTAATGTTTGCTAACATATTTGTGCCATCTAAACGATTTACCAAACTTTCCTTCAACAATGTTGTTGTTGCTCTTGAATTTCTCATTTTTCTTTCTTTTGGTGTTTTAATCCAATCGGGATCTTTGAAAGAATCATCAAAATTAAATTCCTCATCGTCTGATATTTCTTCGCATGAAAGTTCATCATCATCATCGATGATGAATGTTCCATTGGGAGTACGCGCTAATGGTTGTTTCGCTTTTTTCTTTCCAGAATTACTCTCTTTCAGTTGTTTCTCAAGCTCTTCAATACGCGATTTTTGTGCTGAACATTCATCTATTTTTATGGCCAACTGTTCAGTCAAACTTGCAAAAATATTGTCTTCTTCTTGTTTAGTGATATTGCTGCTTTTAGTTTGACACAAATATGAGATCTTTTTCTCGAAATCGCGTTCCATTCTATTCTTTTCTGCTTCATGATTGGCAATGAGTTCTTCTTTCTCTAGTGTGAGTTGTTCAACTCGTTCTTCACTAGCATCATAAATTGCCTTAAGATCTTCGCACTTTGTTTTATTTACAATAAAATCTTCACGTGATTCGATGAATGCTCTTAAAATATATCCCATTGCGATTCTTAATTCACCCAGTGACGCAAAATTCTCTGGAATGCTCTTGAGTTTTGCTTCCAAGTCTGTTTCAAGTAATTTACCACGCATGTCTGTGATTTGTGCATTTCTCATATCTAAATCCTCTTCCAAGTGTTTAATCTCGTCTTCTATTTCTTGACTTTTATTGACAGTTGATTTCAAATTTTGTAAACGTTCAATAAGAAGTCCACGATCATTCATAAGAGATTGCATGGCATTGTTAGCATCTACAGTCGATACAATAACAGTTAGCTCATGATCTATATAAGTTTGAACAACATCGGTTTTTTCATTGGCTTTTACCACACTCGATTTTCTATTGTTACGACTCTTATCAACTGCATCTTGAAGTCTCTTATTGATTGCTTTTGCCTCCTCAAATTTGCGTTTTAGCACAGCCTGCTGTTTTTCGTGTAATCTTTCCATTCGTTTCATTTCGTTTTGAGCTTTTTTACCTTTCTCTTTGAGACAATTAATTTCCTTGTCACGAGACGAAATCCAGCGTTTATACATTTCTGATTCACTTCTTTGTTGACGAAGAAGTTGAACACGGGCCGTTTTCATTTCTTGAATTTCTTTTTTAAGATCTTCACATCTCTTTTTATCTTGTTCAGCAATCTTCTTTGTTTTTTCGAGTTGTGCACATTTTTTACGAATTTCAACCAACTCCTTTTCTAATTTTTCGAGTTTGTGCTTTCGATCCATATTAACTTTAGTTGCATTGTGATCACGCCGTGCTGCTGCAGATTCTTTTGCGTTCTTTAATTCAGCAATTTCTTTTTCTAATGCCTTAATTGTGTCTTCGTATTCAATCATAGTTTTGTCCGTATCTTCATTCAGGATTGGAACATTTTGATACTTGCGATCGAGAAGTTCCTGCTTTATTTTCATTTCACGCTCAAGTGATGTAATTTTTGAAAACATTGCAATTTGATTGTTAGTAAATTCATGATACTTTTGTTTGTCAATTTCGTCTGTGAGATGCATAGCTAACTTATCATCTTCAGGTGTATCATGAACTTGCTGCTTATATTTTTTCACAATTTCATTAATGATCTTGATATGTTCCTTAATATCTTCAAAAATTTTTGTATCGGGCATCGCAAACTCAGCAACGCAAGTTGTTGTCAGAAGCTTATCAAGTTTTTCAAATTCTGCAATTATATCGTTAATAAATGTGTCATTGATGATATAAACTGCATTGAGCTCATTTATTGAATTCATGAGACAATTTAGTTTTTGACGTAAATCTGAAATTTCACTATCCTTGGTTGCAATTAAATTCTTATCTTCTTTTTCATTTTTGTTAGTTGAATCACCACGTCCTGTTGAGGAACCATCTTTTGAAAGCAATTGTACACGAAGATCTTGAATTATTGCCTGTAATTTCTTTACTTCAGCAGAGTGTGAATCTTCATTTTTGATAGGTTTATTTTTGATCTTTTTTGCACGATCAGCATATCTAAGAGTACTCAATGTTTCTTCAATGTTATAATCAGCAGGCGAAATACACGCAACCATTAAAGTAACTGAATTTCCACCAAGAGAATCTTGTAACAGACGTGTCAATTTTGAATCACGATAACTAATATAACCACCACTTGAGCCACCACCAAGAGCTGAGATTACATTTCCTAATGCTAAGAGTCCTTGATTAATTTTTACTCCTTCTTTAAATCGTGTTCCTGTAGCTTTGGTCTTTTTGGATCTTTCGCTTCCAGCCAAATCAACGAGTGTGAATTTTGCTGATGTACTTTCACTTCCATCAAGCTTTTGTGATCTAACATTAACGACAAAAATTGCATGACTGCGACTAGACACATCATTCATTGCCGTTGCTCCAACAGTTCGTTTGCTGCCTCCCAAAATAAGACAATTTGTCGCTTTATTCTCATCATTTGCAGGTATTTCACAGAGTCCATTGATGATGATTCCTTTTGTACCATCCTCTCGAATATCGCAAACTGATTGCTCTCTTGGTCGATCAGTTAAGAGATCAAAAAGAACTTCTTGATATAATTCCATAAATGAACACGAAACAGCAACTGTGTAGTTATTTTCCATTTCTTTGACAGTTTTAAATATGTCTTTTAAAGCTCTTGGAATTATTCCTACTTTGTTACCATCCCATTCTCCATCAAAAACTGTTCCCATTGTATGAGTTTTACCAGAACCTGTCTGACTGTATTTGAGTATGTTAATATTAAAATTATATTGATTAATATAAAAACTTACCCATAAGCTAAAATTGTCACATTATATCCTTCAAAGAGTTTGTCTAAAATCGGAGTAATGCATTCGTTGTAAACTTTATCCTGTGTATCTTCCGGCATAAAAACATTGTTGAAAGTGTAAGAATCTTGAGTCTTGCTGTTTGAATCGCCAGTAATTGAAATTTGAGGTTCATTTGGCGTCTTTTCAACGATTTGCACACATCCACGACTTATTTCGCGTTCAACTAA
>JACWBX010000941.1:0-10166 GCA_014622435.1 Polypedilum pembai
GATCGACTAAAAATCAACTAATTTTTAGTCGGTTAAAAATACCGACTAAAAATCAACTAAAATTTAACCGGTTAAAATCTTCGGTTAAATTTCAACTAAATTTTAGTCGATTAAAATTTTCAACTAAAAAACAACTAAAATTTAGTCGATTAGTGTTTTATTTTTAATCGACTAAAAATTAGTTGAATTTTAGTTAGTCGAAAAACGGTTTCGGACTCTGCCTTTAACATTACATTAGTTCTATCATATGAATTTAAAAAACCAAAATGAGCAATTTACCTGCTCCCCACATATCAACTGGAGGTCCATAATTTCTATCACCTAAGAGAAGTTCTGGTGGTCGGTACCACAACGTTACAACACGATTCGTGTATCTATTAGGCTGACCATTTTTAGATATGCTGATAGCTCGCGCAAGACCGAAATCAGCCTAAAATGTTAAGCATAATTCATAATGCTTTTAATCGAATGTTTCAGAACTTTTCACTAAGAATTTACCAGCTTGAGTATTCCAGTTTTAGTTATTAGCACATTGGCAGCTTTCATGTCTCTGTGCAGAATTTTATTTGAATGAATATAATATAATCCATTAAGTAACTGTTTCATAACTTTCTTAATTTCTCCTAAACTAAATTTAACGTTGACATTTGATAAAAGTCCAGCCTAAGTTGATGATTGATAAATTAGAAATGAACTTTTAAATAACAATATAATTCACTCACTAAATCATGCTCACAAAAATCAAATACTAAATAAAAGATGGACTTATATTTGTTGTTTTTATTAGCTTTAGTTCGAACGATTTCTATCAAATTAACTACGTTTTCATGTTTGAGTAGTTGTAATATCCTAATTTCTCTTAGAGCTGTGATAGGAAACTAAGTAGTCATGATTATAGATATTGCATTTAAATGTGACAATTATTTCAAGTGAAAACTTACTCCTTCCTTTTCATTTTCCATTAACACACGTTTCATAGCTACAAATTTATTATCACTTTTCGATCTCGCCTTGAAAACTTCTCTAAAATAAGATGAAAAGATGATTTTAAAATGCAGATCCAGTGTACTTTTTATTGTTTCTAGTTGCTACTTACCCGAAAGTTCCTTGGCCAATCTTTGCGACTTTTTCATATTTCGCTGATTCATCACAATATGGAAAGTTGTCTTAAAATAAAATTTATCAAGTTATTTATTAAAAACAGCCAAAATAACAAATATAGTTACAGTCAGAAATATATTTTAAACGCTGCTCGATTGTAGCATAGCCACTACTCATTTGTGGATGTGAGACTTGCTGCTGTTGTGACTCTTGTCTTGAAGACGATGATGATTGCATTTGATTCTGATTTTGGGACATTTCACACACTTAATAATTCAAAAAAATTATTTTTCATCGAGAGAGTAATGTTTACAGTCAAAAAGATTTCTATTGCTCAAAAATGTGCTCAGATTTGAAATAAAACAAACCGTTACAATATACAAAAAAATCAAAAAAAGGTACCAACTGTCTCACTCACATGTTTCTGAAAAGGAAAATGTCGAGAATAAATAGGAAAAGCTTTCAATTAAAACACAGGTAGTTTGTTCTTTAAATCTTTTTATTAATTTTTCTTTGATCATTCATTAATTGTGTAAAAAACAAAATACAATATAATTTGCTTTCTATAATTGATTTATATATTACACAAAGTGTTTATGCCTTCTTTCTACATCAAGAATAAAAATGTTAAACATGTTTGAGCTTGTTTTTAAATTTATTTGTAGAGAAAACAAAATTTTGGCATCATAAAATTATTATATATACCAATTTACTCGTCATTACTTGTAAGGGATGGACACGACGGAAACTTGAAAAATTTTGGACCTTTCGCCGCAAACATTTTTTTGCAATAAAATTCGTTTTTAACATCGAATTGTTGTAATTTTTGATGTATTTTGAAAAAATGTGCAAAGAAATGCTAAAAATTTTGCTGCAAAATTTTCCACCCTTTCGCCAACGTGTCCATTCCCTTGCTTGTTAGAATACTAATTTTACAAAAGTAGTTTTGTTTCAAGTAAAATAAATTATTTTCCTCAAAATGCCAAACAAAAGTAAGAATTTTTAAAGTTTCCAATATCTAAATAATACTGCTCTCCATATTAATAAATCATCTTAGTATTATTGTGTATTGGTATCACTACTTATTAAAACTAATTCAATGTGATGTGAATTATGGAAGGAGCTATCTTTATTTAAAATTTAATTATTTCACATAAATAGGTAGGATAAGTTGAAAATTTTATTAAATTCTGCTTTA
Organism: Polypedilum pembai; assembly: GCA_014622435.1. NCBI lineage: Eukaryota > Metazoa > Arthropoda > Insecta > Diptera > Chironomidae > Polypedilum > Polypedilum pembai. The sequence continues at coordinate 2,300 of JACWBX010000941.1, forward strand.
GAAATTCTTCAAATTTTATATTTACAAGATATCGCTTTCATTATTTCTGGGTGGTTTGTGAATTTACTACTTACAGATTTTCTTTTTAAAAAAAGTAGACTTGAATGTTGCCATGAATAGTTTATGAAAGTAATAATAATTTTTTTTCTTGAAAATTCAACAGCAACTTACATGTCATACTCTTCTTGTCTCCTTATAAATATCTGCTAATTAGCTTAAATATTAAGTTTTAAAACAATCATTTAAGTTCGTTTTCAAACAATGTTTTCATTGGACACACTGGTGCTCTAAATCTCCCATCTTGCTCTCAGTACTTGTCATTTTCCAAAAAACAACGGCATAAAAGTGTCCTTAAATGAATGATTTATAAAGAGAACTATGGAGAGGTTTTCGTCGAATCGAACAATTAAGTAACAAACTCTTCAATTAACAGCTATCAAATTTTATGACTTACTCAATAAATTACTACAGATTCACTATTCTCTATCAATTAGTAGCATCAACAAAAAATACTAATTAATTATTTGTATAATTTACAGAACAGTATGTTCTTCTTCGTTCGCCTTTCTGAGCAAAATGGGGCTTTTTAAATGTAGGTAGGCAGTAGTAATTATATAGTGATGAATTGATCAATAAATTGAGTGAGGGGTGAGAAAGTTTAAAATTGATGGAATGATGAAAATAAAATAGATGAGTTTAAACCGATCAAGAATGTTTGTAGGAAACTCTTCGAGAGAAAAAAACATGATGTTGCAAATAAATTAGAGTTCATTAATATTTTTTAATCGTAAATTTTACATTCATGAAATTTGAATTTTCGAAATGTGGGTGAGAAAGAGAAGATGCAAAATTTATCCATTAATTTGCATATAATTTATAATAAATCTTCTCATATTTCATTTAAATATTCTATTTACAAGTGTATTCCTGAATAACTCGTTTACATGTTTCACATCTCACATTACAACACCATTGAAATTTGCAATTGCATCGCTCGTAGAGAACAATCTTTTTTGTATTATAGCCACGTCCGCAACAAAGGATTGAACAGCTGTCTAATCCTGTTGACGTACGATTACATTTTCGACCATGTGTACCTAAATCAAAAAATTAAAAATGAGAGAAAGAGACAAAAAATTACTCAAGGGTTGATTTTTATAATTTGTCATGTTTTTTTTCTTACCTGCCCATTGAAGTTGCTTGTTAGCTCGGCACCAGTCGGGACTTTCATCGAGATACACTAAGTCGAGTGCGGTGGGGACTTTATATCGTGAATCTTTGACTTGCAATCGGCCTCTCTTGTTCATTTTTACTTGAGTGGCTTGCTCATATTGTTCGCGTAAATGATCACCTGAAAAAAATTTTCTGCGTAATTGTAATATTACTAAAAAATTTCTTTTTGTATCTTACCAATTTCACGAATCGATGACAGCTGCTGCCAGCATGTAATTAAACTACATGAGCCACTTATACCATGACATGTGCAATGAACTTTGTGCTTTTTTAATATTGCCTATGATAAAAATTGAGAGAGATAGATAAGTACGATGAATGATTGTCAGAAAAATTGACATGATGATAAAGGCACTTACTCTCCTTCCAGCTTCATTATTGTGAAGATTCATGAGTGCACGCGCTTTTGCTGATGCTGTCTTGAAACGATTCTTCTTTCTTCCAATATTCTCATCCGCATTAACGTTAAAGATTTTCGAGTTGAGAATTTCTTTGTTGATTTTTTCCTATTTCAATATTTGATGAATGAAATGCAGCGTTTAATTGCAGAAAATGAATGAATAATTCAATTAATAAGAAATTTACCTGCAATTCATTCATTTCTTTTTCCTTGAGGTTTGAATTTAAAATTTCTTGTGTGATTTTTTGTTGAAGTTTTAACATTTCGTCTGCCTTGATTTGCTCTTCAGGACTCATCGTAGTCGTGGAGGTTACAGTGGTATTATCGGCAGCTGTTTCATTTCCCAAATGTTCGTGTGTTTTAGATATTAATCCTCTTGCGCCTCTTTTTCGTTCTTTTTCACGGATGTCAATGAAATTTTGTGAAAATCTTGGAAGAAATATTTTAATAAAAAAATTAGTTGTAAGTCAAAAAAAAGGAATGTCAATATTAAATATTATATTGTACTAGCAGAAATCATAAAATTTGTCAAATAAATATGTTGAAATAACTTTCTCTCTCTCTCGTTCTGTAATTTGTTCGCCAATCATATGTGACTCTGAGCTTTTGACAAATAGAAAAGGGCAATAAATTTCATACGTATGTGAAATTAAATATAATAATATATCTAAACTGTCATTCTGTGTTTGATATTTATTGCAGATTTAATGCTTCTGTTATTACAGATCCAGCTATTTTTCTTTCATATTTAATTTTTTTAGAAGATTAATTTAATAGAATAATTTTAGAAGATATAAATTTAAGAACTTTACATCTTTTTGTTAAATTTGACTGAAAGTAAGCAAAAAAAGGACTGACATCTTTATAATCATTACAAAAAGAATGTTTCTGATTAGTTTTTAATTTATGACTCTTTCTTCTCCACTTTTACTTTTGTTATTTGTTTGTATACTCGTATGCTTGTTGTTACTGTCGTTGACAAGAATATTTATTTATTTTCATAATAAATTAAATCTTTGTAACTGCATTTAATTTGATATTAATGCAACATCAGCTTCCTATCTCGTCACTCGCCTCCTTTTCAATGCGAAAATTATTATAAAATCACACTGTATGACAGAGTATCATAATTTTTCCCTCACATATATTTAGTCAAGACAAAAGTTTTTCATTTCGTAAAACTGAATTTATATATTGTGAATTTCACAGATTTTGACTGTCTTCACCACCCTCATTTACACTTAATCGTCAATCACAATATTTTGCAGCAAATGTAAACAAAGGAGGTCATTGTCGACTTTTTGGTTGTTTGCAAATAGGATTATGTTGGGAAGTAGGAAAAATGATAAAATAAAATAAGAGAAATTGCCATAGTATCATTTTCAAAAACACATTTTCACGTGATTAAATAGCTCTGAAGTCTGAATACAAAATATAGATAAATATTTGCAAACTTCCTCCTTCAGCTTCGTTGCTATCTAAATGAGGTTTTCCGAGTACAATTTCACTCTAAAACTGATTGGTTTCCAAAGAGTTGCTATTTCGATATTGCTATTTATGTCGACTTTGTGCTATCGGCAGCAAAAAGTGCCCAGCACGCTTGCTGTTTGTTTTCTTACTCAATATTTGCGTTCGCTACATAAAATTTTCATTCTATTTACGTAACTGATACCAAAGAGAGAACGAAAAAGGAAAAGCGCAAACGAGTGAAAAATTGTTGACTATCAATGAAGATAAACATATTTTCTCATCCATAAACAATGTTGAAAGCAGAGATATGTTGATACTTACTTGTATCCAAATTCGAGATCGTCACCGCAACCACCCCACGTCCAATCTTCGTGCAACTGCTTTGGACGTGCAGAACGCGAACAGCCACAAGATGCCAGTTGTCCATCGCGACATGCACGTGCAATAAAACTTGTAACTGCTGCTGATGCCATAGCATATACGAATGCCATTTCGGGCGAACCTAGAGTAAAACGGGAGAGCAAAAAATTTTTCATTGTGGGAATGAGTTGTAATTTTCAGATGTGTGTCAGTTTTCGGTTCATTATTTCGTTGTTAATTTATTCTCTCTCTATGCATCCGAATTTTAAATTTACCAAAAGGGTTTGAGAGAAGTTGATCATGACTTTTTTGACTACAAAAAAAAATACTTCACTTCTCTCCCCTCCTTCATTAGAAAAAGCATGCTTCAAAATACGATTGTAATATAATAGACAAAGTAGGCAAATAAGCCTGAAATGCAGTTTGTGATTATCTCTACTGATGTATCTCTGCATGTGAATTTATTTTGGAATAATGCCTTATGTGACCTTTAGTTTTATTTGAAGTGGATTTTATTTCATATTCACCCTTTTTAAAATGTTAAGATAAGATTTTTAGAATGATTTAATTTCACGAAATAAAGAACTGATCGATAAAAATTTTATAAAATTTAAAACTTTTATTCTCACGGTGTTGCAAAAAATTTGTAAAATTCTAAAGGGAATAATTCAATGCTAAACTACGTAGACCACTCTTTTTATTCTTTCTAATATAATAAAGAGGATTTTACACTTGAAATGCTTCCTGCTGAAATTCATCATAATACAAAGTCAGAAAAATTTCAATTTCAATAATGTACATTTTTGCTGCAATACTGCTAATTATCCACGCATCAGCAGATTCTATTTTGTTCAAATATTTGCAGTTTGAATTTTTTTTCTGAAACGTAAAAAATTTCAGTTTCTGTGAAAGAGGATTAGAACAACATCCTTATAATGCTCTTGGTTGTAATAATGAAAATGATGTTTAATAGTTTTCTACGTAGTAATTTCCTGTTCCTTAGTTTCTATATCATTACTATTTTCGATCCATTTCATTTTATATATATTTTTGGCACATTTTCTGGAACACACAGGGAGATACGAATAATTTTAGTACGACATCCAATTTGTCATGGATATTAAGGAATTCATTCCACTCTCTTTCATTTAGTCGTTTGCTTTATACTCAACAAAAGATTTGTCTCTGCCCAAATCAGTTAAACGCAATCATCGAAAATCCAGAACACACGTCGTTTTTAAAATTTTCAACTTATATATATGTTAAGGCAATAAAAGTTGAAATGATTCATTTTGAGAAAAGGATAGATTATTGCATGTAGATAAAGTCGAGAAAGATAAATGGAAGCGTAGAAAATTAAAATTTATGTCATTCATTAACAGTTTGAGAACTTTGGCTTCGCCTAATTTAATAATTTTACATCTCAATTTCAAATTTAGAATATCTCTAAAAATATGTAAAATAATTTCTCTAACTTTAAATTGTTCTATAATTATCTCTCGAATGAATGAATAAAATGCTACTATAATTATCAAAATTGGGAACAATGAACAGTTCCCTTCATTCACCATGCTTTTTTCAATCCATCCATGATGAAAAGAGAAAGAGTGAAACATAGAGTTTCTATTAAATGAAAAGAATAATATTATTTGAAAACTTTATAGATACAATGTATTCAGAGATTGTTTTGATAAAAAATTTATTAAAAAATTCAAAATTGAACTTTTTTGACAAAATCTTTTAAAAAAGAGGGCACAGTATATTTAGCACCAACTTTGATAAAATTTTTTTTTTTTTGAAGAATATAAAACGAATGAAACAAAAATAAAGAATATATGCGAGAGAGAGAGAGAGAGAGAGAAATAAAAGGGAAAATGAGTGAATATGGTTGAAAATTTATTATTTTGAAGCGTATAATTTTATATCCGAGTCGAATTATATTGAAATTAATATTAATTTTGTTGAGCAAGCGAGAGAGAGGCAAGAGATATTAAAGGGAATGAGAAAAGTAGTGAGTTTCGGTTAAACATTTGTGCTGCGTAGAAGCAAGTTTGAAGGGAAGTTGAGAAGTTATTATCATGCATGTTACATTCATTAAGGCACTAAAACACAAACTTTTCCTTTAGCAAACATAAAATTTCTGCATCTGAGAGCGGAAATTTATGCTAAACATATGAATACTTCAAAATTCTCTCCATATTTTACAAATCTAGAGGTGGAGATTAATCACTGCTAAAGCTCTTCAGAAAATAACTTTTTCCACACTTATGCAAACATTGACTTAAAGAAGAATTATTTCTAAGCATTAATCTTCACTTTTTTCTGTATACTACGCTTCTTTTTTTATGCGCCCCTTTTCTAAGCCATTCATACGTGAATGTTTATGCAAGTACGATTTTTTATTATTCCGACATGTATCAAATTAAATCACATGTGAGTTCATTTTTAAAATGATTTCGAAAGAAAAAGTCCATGAAGAGAGAGCTCGCTCTGGATGCTGTGAAGCGAAAGATTTTAATGCTATTTATGGTAGATAATTTTTAAGCTCCACACTGAGAATTTCTTTCCTCATTTTCATAAAATCCTTTTTTACTCTTTCCACTTTCAAAAATTTATATTTTAATTCTTTCAACTTCCGTTTCGCATTGTTTTAAACTTTTCATTTATAAATTTCACTGAAGACTCTGAAAAATTGCTTTTGCTGTTGTGGAAGGATCTTTTTTTGTTTCTTTTTCAAGTTAAACATGTTGATTTATGATGTCAAATTTTTTAACATCCGAAAGTCATGTGCGAATGTGTATGTGGAAGGATTAAAAGAGAAAAAAGTAAACATAAACATTGTACACATGACAAAAACATGAAAGAATCTACCAACTTTGACCCTTTTTCCTACCTTTCGAGAATTCACTCCTAATTATTCTTTGGCAAATGCTAAATACACATAATAAATTATTATTCCTCATCTCACCCGAGAAAAAAAATAAAAGAATCAAAACGATAACATTTGTTTCTGCCAAAAATTATCTCTGATGCATAAAAATTTTGATCTATGAAAATATTCTATCTGTTATTTCAGGTTGTCGAAAAAGGCTTTAGGACGAAAAGAAGCAAAAAATGAGAGAATGAGAGAGATAATAGAGCCAACCATCACCCATTCAACCCCCACAAATATTGTTTCAGTAAACAAACAAATATTATTAGAGCCAATGAATATCAGTAAATGAATAGCCTAGCGAAAATATACGAAAGAAAAATGCGTGCGATGGGAAATGAAGCGATGAAATCGGTCTAAATTTGTTTTTATTAAATTGTTAAACGAATTTTCTCGATCTTTCTCGAAAAATGGCTATCGCTTGTTTTGAATTATCACTAGGTAAACAATTCCCTTTCAGCTTTAAATAATGTCATAGAAAATTTACCCAAATAATTTCCACCCTCATGACAATTCTGAAATGAGCATAAAATAGCCATCATGAATTCCAATAAATAATAGATCGCTCCTCAATTACCATGATTTCATCTCTCTCTATCGCCTTAATCAAATAATAAAAAAATCTATTGAAACATTTTTTCTTTAATATCATTTCATAGGCAAATTATTGAATTAATTGAGATCATTGATTCGATTTATTATTTATTTAATGTTGCTAGCATGCGTGCACATTCTAATGCTTCATAACAGATTAAACAAATTTGAATGCTGACAGTCTAACACATGAAGATGAACTTTGATGAGCTATAGCCTAATTATTATTTATCGAGATTAGTATCATTGAGTGTAAAGGGCAAAGATAAAAAGTTCATTGTGTGTTTTAAGATTTTTCAAGTGTAAGCTTATTTTTTGCTACCATTTAAAGAGTGAGGATATTTTTATTCAACCTTTTTTTGGTACTAAACAGATTGAAGAAGAAGAATATATTTATTGAATTAACTGATATATAAATGCATAACTATAATGCTGCTTGAATATTTGTGATGTTAACCTAAACGGTTTTAAATCAGTTACATATATGAGTCTAATTGTTATTAACAAAATGAATTATGACAATTAAGTAATTGAAATTAATCAAGAAAATTTTAAAAAACTTGAAACTTGATGAAAAAATTTAAGATAAAATAAAATAAATTAAACCAAAAAAAAGCGAGAGAGACTCGCGTGTACACTTAAGGTGTATTTGAGAAGACATCTCCATCCTCTGTTGTGACGTGAAAATCCGATCCAGACTGATCCACTTGAAATTTTTGATTTGTCTGCTCAGGGGATGAGTGTTGCGTGAATGAGTATGCTTCGCCTGTCCATTAAATGTCCATGAAGCTGCTTGGCTCGGAGAATGTATATTTAAACATCATTATCACTTATGAAACTGATTTAATAGAAGAATCTTTGACTTGCTATTTCCCTAT
>JACWBX010000942.1:0-53522 GCA_014622435.1 Polypedilum pembai
AATTTTAAATTTTGTAAAGAAATTTGCTTTTATCATCGTAAAAAAAATTATTTTAAAAAAAAAGTAGCTAGTAGCCAAAAAAGTAGGTTTTGGCTACTAGTAGCCAGTGGCTACAGTAGCCAAATGGATACTTTTTGAAAAGTAGCCATTGGCTACAGTATCCATTTGGCTACTGTAGCCAATTGGCCACTGTAGCCAAAAGCTACTTTTCAAAAAGTAGCCAATGGCTACAGTGGCCAATGGCTACAGTGGCCATTTGGCTACAGTAGCCAAATGGCCACTGTAGCCAAAAGCTACTTTTTGAAAAGTAGCCATTGGCTACAGTATCCATTTGGCTACTGTAGCCAATTGGCCACTGTAGCCAAAAGCTACTTTTCAAAAAGTAGCCAATGGCTACAGTGGCCATTTGGCTACAGTAGCCAATTGGATACTGTAGCCATTGGATACTTTTTGAAAAGTAGCCAGTGGCTACAGTATCCAATTGGCTACTGTAGATTTTGGCTACTGGCTACGGACCAGTAGATTAACAACTCTGCATAAAAATCAACAAAAAGTCAGACTTCTGATTTAATGCCAACAAAACCTTTACAAAATCTGAAATTCTATGAATATTTTAGTCACCAATATTGAACTCATGATGAGTGAGCTTTTTTGTTTTTGTGATATTTTAATTCTTAAACTTAATAAGTAACTGTAATAACTCAGAAACATTATTTTTGCCAAATAAGCTGTACAACACAGGAAAACACGTGTTTACAATTCGACTTCTAGAATAAGACTGAGATTTTTATTATCAGGGGTCTACAACTATAAACATAATTCATATACTAAATGTTCGTTACAAAATTCTGTTTAATCACAGTAACCAATGCTTTAAGAATTGAAATTTCTCCTAAATTTACTATTCTACTGTCAATTTAGTTATTAAACATGAAACTATGACTAAATTAAGTCTTTTAAAACTTCTTGCAACAAGAATGAGCTTTTCTATTTTTGGGAAAAAATTAGAATAAAAACAAAGTTTGATAATTGCTCTTATATGACACATTCTCGAAGTTAAACTTTTACAAAAGAAAAAGTCATAATATTGAAGAACGATGCCGTTAAATGCACGAAAAAATTCTTTTAAAGATACACAAGCGTTCTTGCTTTAAAAGACTTCCGTTAAGACAGAATTTATCAACAGATAATACATAAGAACTTTCTTTAAACTCCTTTTGTGTCATTATTTGTATGAAATATTACCCACAATTTCCTGCTGAATACCATCCATTTCTTCCCTATTGCTTCCTTCTATTGTTTTCTCCTGTGTATATAGAAGAAAACTAAATAATTCAAAATATTCTATGTTATTCATAGATGACACATATAAATTTGCTGAGACACAAATATCGGACATACAGACGGATATGCTGTCGGAAATATTAAAAAACATTCCACACAAGCCAATGAAGATTGTCACTAGTAGTGGTCAAAATTTCAATCAAATTCCAATACCAAGTGACGCTCCATTGCCTCCACCTCCTCCTTTTAAGCCTCTTAAAAATTTTCCTATCTTTTCCCCACCTTCAATCGATCATTATTCTTCTATTAATACAAATCCAAAGGCATATGATACATATCACACAATGACGATGAAACTTTCGAAACCACAAGCTGTCGTATCACAGACATCATTGCCAGGACCAATTTCACTCAATCTTCTAACAGACAAAGACTTTGAAATACAGAAGAGCATACAATACGAGATATAAACATGAGATGAAAAGAAACTTTGTATATACGCTTTCAATCCTTCATATCGACCGTACTATGAATTTAATTTTCATAATATAAAAGATAACAAAAAGAGTCAAGTAGATGTTAAGAAATACTGGAAAAAAATGTATTTTAATGTGCCTTTTTAACAATATACAAACACACACACACAAAAGTACATATAATATGATGAGAATGACTAAACTTTTAGACACACAAACATACAAAAATACTTGATTAAATTTTTCAATATTACTTTGTGATACAAAATAAAATTTATTACTTAGGTAACATGACATTATTCTATCATCATTAGTGATCTAATAACTAAAATTTTTGTTCACTTTCGACTTTATTCATTGAAATCTAATTTAATTTTAATTTATGAATTAAAAATTAGAAAACAAAGTAAACAATGAAAAATAATTCAGCTTTTGCTGAATTCAGCAATTTAAATTTGATTAAATCGTTAATTTTTATTATTTTTTTATTTCAATTGTAATGCTAAGAAAAAAGTAAACAAGTAAATTTCCAAATTGTAATTGAATTTCTGTCTTAGTTTTCGCTAAAATTACTAACAAAATTTTGAAAAAATGTAAACAAAATTAAATAATTCAACTTGCTGAATTCAGCATTTTGAATTTGATAAAATCGTTAGTTTTTAATTTGTTTTCTCAATTGTAAGGCTACGAAAAAGTAAACAAAAACTATCCAAATTGTAATTTGATTTTCTGTGATAATTAGATGATTCAAATCTTTGTCAGAAATTTTTGTATTGAATCATGCTCTATCAATTGCTACATGTTTTCTAAAGATTTAAAGAGTAAACTAAAAATTTCGAAAGTGAACAAAATTTTAATTTTTAGATCACTGTGTAACATCATCAGCATCATTTTTCCTAAAAGAGATACATTCATGAACAAAGCCTACTAAGAGATCAAAAATTTTAAACAAAAATTTCTTATTAAACACTAAGTTGTATCAATACAAAATATTAACGGTTATTTTTGCTCAGATTAAAATTTGAATGCGTTTTATTGCAAAAATTTAAAATTTTTATTGAGAAAAACACGCTAAAACTTTCATTCAATTTTAATGTTTTCTTTTTTAGTCTCACAGTAAGCTTTGCTTATGTATGTGTCCTCCTTGGATTATTCATTACTTTCTTGGTATTGTTGATAAGAGAAATAAATTGGAAAAAAAACCTCAATTTGTTAGTCCATGATTAATTCTAAACAATTTAAGTTCTTTAACCTTTCATCAATACCAGACGAATGATAATGAAGAAGATGCTTGTGAAATTAAACTTTAAGAATTATATTTTAATGAATTTTTCTTTTTTCACTTTTCAGATCACTATTCAAATCGTATTATTGTGGCTTAGAGAAAAGAATTTTTATTTAAAACATTTAACCTCAAAACATCCAGTCCAATCTCATCATCAGATCCTTTCATTCATCTACCTTTAAATTTATATTAATTTTATTATTTTATTATATTGAAATTTTCGGGTAATTCAGTGGTTAAATAATTGCTCAATTTTTTCCTCTCTTTCTTTCCTTCCTTTATTATTTAAATGTACTCTCATATGTAGATAATGTTGTTACACAGGCAGTCTTTGATTGCCTGTGATAATATTTACGAAAAATTCCGTTATAGAAATTGTAGATGGCGCCAAAATCGTTTTGAAGCGTCATCTAGCGGAATATTTTGTAAATATTATCACAGACTGGCTGTGTAACAACACTGTATGTAGATAATAATAGTGTAAACATCATTTCTCATTTCATTTGAAAAACTTGTACATTTTTATATCATAAGCATATTTACATTCATCCCGCATTTCACATACATTTTTAAATCCCTTTCATACTGGTGAATATGTGAATAAAAAAAAAAGCTTATTTTTCTGAAAAACATTTGAAATAATCTCGAGTTTTATTATTACAAATTGCACTCATTTTTTGTTTATTTTATTTACAGAATTTTCATCGTTTTTCCTCGATTATAAGAAAGAATATAAAAATCTTGGTAGTTTCTTTCAAAATTTTGATTAAAGTTTTTTATTAACAAACTTTTTAAATTTTGAATGATTTTAAATATTCGTAGTTCCAGGCTGCCAGGCTTTTTTTCAAAAACAATATTGTGAAACTACCAAGAAAAGAACTTTGTATGAATCTATCAATCGAGAATTTTTTCCGTTAGGATTTGAAAATTTGATAGTGTTTGCATTCCCCTGTAATTCGAACATTTTCGAAAATCATTTTTGTGAAAAATTTTTTAATTTTCAAAACTCAAAAAAAGAATTCCAAATTTTTCAAGGAAGTTCAACTTTTTTTAAAAGAAATTTTTTATAAAAAAAAAAACAGATGCAATTTTGGAAATGGCTAATGAACGATTCTCAAACTGAGTTGACTTTTCAGTTATAGAGGACGCTAACATCGCTTTATTTTTGTTTTGAAAAATTGTAAATTTCGAGGTTTATCTTCGTTTTCGCATGTTTTTTAGCATTGGATTTATTAAATCGGAGCTTATTCTTTATATTACTATCGAGTTTGACAATTTAAGGTTGACGAGCTTTAAATTACATTTTTCAATCAAAAACTTTTTGCAAAAAACGGATTTGAAAAGTTTAATGGTATGAGTTTATAAGAAAACTAGCTAAAATTTCATACACGAAACAATTATGTTTCGATAAAAAGATGAGAATTAAAAAGAGATAGAAGATTTGAAATTGAATTTTTTTAAACGGTCACATTTTGTGCTTGAGATTAAATTTTTGAAAATTTGTTGTTTGATGTCGCTAGCTTTTTATCTAATTTTTCTAAGTTAGAAAAATTATTCGAATATAAGGGCTTAAATATCGTGGGAATAACTTCAATTTTTTCAGTGAAATTCTTCTTTTTCTAATTTTTGCCTACGCTCTTTCATGATTTTCCACGAAAAAAATGTAAAATCCTAAAATGCTACGAAATTCTTTTTTCTCCGAAAAGCATCAATATATGAAAATTCTCACATTTTGTTTATAATCTAAGGAAAACGGTGCTTGAAAAATTCTTTTCCAATCTCATAAACTGTTGCATGGAAAATTTTTATTTTATTACAACAAAACATTTAGAACATGCAACAGTTGCTTTTGAATATGTAATAAATCATTTATAAGTTAACTTTTCGTGTTTATTCGAGAAAAAAAAAACTTTTTTGATAAATTTTGTATTCCTCATTTAAAAATTTTATTTAATAAATTTTTAGTGTTAGTCTCAAATTTTTCATAAAGGCAAGAACGAAGAAAAGGAAAAATTTATAAAATCCCTTTTTCCCAAAAACATGAACATTTTAAGGGCTAAAACTTTTTTTGTACAATATGTGCTAAAAGCAAACATATTGTAACGAGAAAACAGCTCAATATTTCAAAGACTTTGATTTTTTACAAATGTAAAAAAAGGAAAGAGAAGCTTAATGCTTGATCATCATGAAAATTCTTTTCTTATATCATTTTTGCTTGAATGGCAACAGAGTTGTTATATAGACGGTCTATATTCGTCTATGTGAATATTTACAAAAAATTCCGCTATGAAAATTGTAGATGGCGCTTCAAAACGATCTAAGCGACACCTATAATTTTCATAGCGGAGTTTTTTGTAAATATTCACATATAACAAATATAGACCGTCTATATAACAACTCTGAATGGCAATCATGAAGAATGTTCAGGGATAAATTTGAAAAAGAAAAGCTCACTCAAATATTTGCTGAATATGTTTATAATGAAATTTTTTTCGCTGCCATACGCTTGGTCTAGATTGTGCATTTAGTCATATTTTTAGACGTAGGTAATGCAATTTATCCACGATGACTGGCTGGATTAGTCATAACTCGGTAACGGTGAGTCATTGAAAGATGATCGAGGGTTTTTTGGAAAGATCTCGACGCATAGGTGAGCCGTCAAAAGAGATTTTTTTTAAGTTCATGCCGGTACATGCCGAAGTTTCATGAACACTACAGACTAGCGTGTCATGCTAAAGGCATATAAACAGAAAGGCGTAACATATTTTTGGTTACTCAGGTTACAAAATATTTTCAGATTTTCATTTTCGATAACGTAAATAAATTCTAAGAATTGAAAACAAATTTTTTCATATACATTATCGAGTAAGACGAGATAAATTGTCGATTTCATCATAAGACATTTTTTAAAAAAATGATGATTGCTGTATACATTAATACAAGATGTGATTTGCTTGAGGTAATAAGATTTTTATTCAACATTTGATTTTTTTGTAAAAAATTTCCATCATTTGTCGTACCTAAAATTCCATAGAGCTAGAATTTCTTTTTGTTACACGTGTACAACGATTGCTATTTTTAGAAAACAATTTCGTTTCTTGTTATAGTTAACTGATATCTGAAACTACCAGTTGTTACATTTTCTATGCTTTTAAAAATTTGTTTTGAATGTTTTAGTGCTCTTTACTAGAGCACGAAGTCGACTAAAAATTTGTACGTAAATCGAATAAATTTTGTTGACTTAGCATATAATTTTTTAGTCGACTTCAGGCTCTGCTCTGCACTAAGTGTTTAAGTGTTTGAGTGCTCAGCACAAAATGTTTGGTGCTCAGCACTAAATGTTTGAGTGTTTCACCTAAAATGCTCTTGTTAATTGTAGCTTATAATAAACTCAAAATATATTAAATTTTTATAATCAACACATGTAATTCAAAAGCCGATAGAGCTAATAAATAATACAATACAATACAAAGTGCTCAGCACTATGTGTGAGAGTGTTTAGGTGTTCAGCATTAAGTGTTTGAGTTTTTCAATGTTTAATAGAGTAATCTACAAATATTTTGGGCAAATACACTAGTTATAGATAATAAAAGCAATTTCTATGATTGTTCAATGGATTAAATTTTCAACGGATTTTTGTTTACCTAAACAAGAATTCTATGAATTTTAATTAACGAAAAATAAACAACAAAAATTATTCATACTATAAACAATATAATAATAAAAGAAAGATTTCCGCATAATTAACTTTAATTTGTTCCTTTTAATGTCTTTCCTTTTTCTAGTAGAAAACACATTTTCTCCTTTCTCAGATTATATCTAATAGGTCCTTTTTTGCAATCATCTTAATTTCTTTGTCATTTTATTGCTTTCTAAAACTTTAAAAAGATTTTGCAATTTAACAAATAATTTATTGTTATCAAAATCATCTGATAAACCGCAAATAATTTTCAAATAGCTTTTTGACTTTTGAAAAGTGTTTTATTATTTGAACGAAGAAGAAGAAGTCTCAAAGAAAGAAGAAGAACAAAAGAAAAGATAAAGAAATTTGCTCAAAAACCCTAAAGGGTTAATAAATCTCTCAGAAAAAAAAGAAGAGCTACTTATTGTGTCAACAGTTTTCCTCTACCTTCACCTTAACCTTGGTAAATAACTTGAAAAATACATCAGTGATAAATCCTCAACCTGTCCTCAACAATCGGCAAATTCAGTAGAGA
Source organism: Polypedilum pembai (assembly GCA_014622435.1). Lineage (NCBI taxonomy): Eukaryota > Metazoa > Arthropoda > Insecta > Diptera > Chironomidae > Polypedilum > Polypedilum pembai. The sequence goes on from JACWBX010000942.1 coordinate 7,263, forward strand.
AAACATTGTTGAATTTAATGTCAAATGAGATTATATTGATTTGTTTATTCACAATAAATTAAAGAAAAAGTAGAAGAAGAAATGCAAGATAAGAAGTGAGAAAGTTGACCTACCGCAATAATTCTCTCACTGCAAGCCCATGACTCATGGCAAATTAAGCTTTTCGTATCACATTTATATAAATTTAATTTTAGAAATTGTAAAATGTTGCTATCTTTTCATTTTTTGCTTGTGCTTTTTCACAGCTGTGACTTTTTCCTGAAATGAGTAAAAAAATGTTATTTTTCAATGTACAAGGAAAAATTTTATTTCCTGAATAAGTTAAATTTATGCATACAGAGAAAAAGACGTAGACCGTATGTGGATTTGGGAAAATAGAAAAAGGATGAGAACAAGAAAATAATAGAATATTTCAATTTGACCGTTAAAATTCAAAATTTTAGGGGAATGCCAACAAAAAATGCTGTTAAATCCACCTAAAACTGCTTTTTTGAATATAAAAATTTAATAATTTACTGAATTTTCTTACATTTTGTGCTTTATATGACTCAATATATCCTCAACATTAGATAAGAAATAAAAATAAATAGAAATTCATAACAAAATTAAATTTTTTAAAAGAAATTTTTGTAACGGCTTTAAAAAATTCAAATTCAAATTTAAACCGATACTGAAGATTCAAATATTCTATTATTTCTTGGATGAGAAAGGGTAAAAAAATAAAATTATGATGACGATTCTCAGTTTCACAACTTGCTTCTCTATACTGTACTGCATTCATTTATATGTCTACAGTGAGTAACCAAACGAGATATCGTGTAATGGAGCGGAAGATTGCGGAAGTGCATAGTCTTTTGCAAGCTGATCTAAAATACTTGTGTTACGAGATTGCACTGGTTTAGATTGTGGAAATGATGCAGTAGGTCTTTGAGGTTGAACAGGAGCAAATTGGTATGACTGTTCCGGAGCAATGGCATAAGTTGGGTTTGGAGTTGGAGTTGGCTATGAAAAATTAAGTTAAAATAAATAAGATTTGATTAAAAACAGTTGTAAAATAATTTAATTAGTGTATCTGCGCTTCTTTCGAATGACAAAGTAAATGTTCTTCTTCTTGCGCTTATGCTGCAATTTCTTATGCGATGAGATCGGAAAAATGTATCTTACTTTAGATATTTTTGGCTTGTAAACATCAGCACGTGAATTTGCTGCTGCTGCTGGTGTGAATATAGGAAATCCTTCAGGACGAGCTACATATGATATTGCTGTAGGAGCATCTTGTGAAGGAAATTGTTGTGGTTGACGATTCTCAAAATCTTTTTCATATTGTGGTTGTTGCTGTGGTTTTGATGGTCTTTCGTCAGCATAAACAATATCAATTGGCAAAGCATTTGCAAATTGTTGCGGGCGTGGAGCTGCTGGTGCTGTATTTTGAATAAATTGAGGCTGCTGTTGCTGGAATTTTAGGCGAGGTGGTTGTTGAACTGGTTTTGCTGTAGTTACTATCATTTCCTCTTCGACATAGTCATAATATTGCTGTGGCGGTGCTTGTGTTACAATGACTTGCTTTCTTTGTACAGGAACGGGTGCAGGAGCAAAATTATTATATGTTGGTTGACGTAGTGCTGGTTGTGGCTGCTGCTGTTGTTTAACAAACTAAAGGAATTTTCTCATTAAACTTTATGGTAGCTGAATACAGAACATTTACAAACCTTCGGTTTAGCTTGAAGAATTTGACGCTGCGGTTGAATTTCTTCTTCTTCATCATATTGAGCTGAAACTCTTTCATCGTGGTATGTTGGTGGAGGTACCTTAATGGAAAAAGAGAATTAGTAGTTTTTGTTGGAAAATTAAATGACAGAAAAAGTTTCTTGTGTAATTTATCATCACGAACTACTGCTACATATGTAGTTATTTTTTCTTACAGTAATTCCATCTCCTGATGGTTGAAAACCATGTCTATTTGCTCCATATTCTACAGTACGAATTTTTTCACCATCAAAATAACCGTACTTGCCTTAAAGGTAAAGAAAGACCATGAAATAAACAAGAAAATTTGTTGATGTCATTTTCATGACATTTCTTACCCTTAACTTCGCCATTTGCTGCTTTTGTTTCAATTTTAAAACTTCCATCAGCAGCCTCGTATCCATATGTATAACTTCCATCTTTACAAGTACAAAAATTCAATATAAAATTTTAGAGGCCAAAAATTCAACAATTTCCAACCTTCGTTATGTCTATTAATCTGTTTCAGGATAGCAATGGGAGCTTGCGTGGTTGTTGATGCTTTAATATCTTCTGTAAACTGATAACGACTCGCTCCACTTAAGCTTCTTGGCTCTGCACGATATTCATCATAATCCTGTCCTATGCACACACTTGTGCATGAAAGAATTACTACAATAAACTGTAAAAGATTTTATTGTTTTATGGATTAATGGATAATAACTGTAGACAAATAAGTATGACATGAATCATCATTTTGAAGTAAAAAGATTCCAGTAAATAAAATTTATTAGGTCACCAAAAAAAGCTATTAAGAAAATTTTTTTAACTCTTTAAAACCTTTTTATGCTTTTTGTACTTGTTAGCTTTAAATTCTCTTGAGACAATTCAATGAAATTTTTCGTAATAAAAACAAGTTGAAAATAGTCAAGGAAAAAAATCAACTGAAAATTTCAAAATTTTAAAAATTATTTTTGCATCATTTGCTTTTTGCTTCTTTCTGTCATTTTTCGCTTCTTTAGTTTTTTTAATCTTTTTTAAAAGCTCTTTTCCCCCTGTAAATTGTTTAAATTTCCACAAGAAAACTTGTTGAAATGATAATAAACAAAAAAATGTTTGAAATTATCAAATCGTAAAGGATGTCTTACTGTTTTATGTATTTCATGAAATTCTTGTTTGTTTTAAGATTAAAAAAGATTTGATTATTTATGAGAGTGAGAGATATTTTAAAGAGAAAAAATTTGTTTTGTAAATAGAGCTAGGAATTAACAAAATTATTGAAGTGAGATTGTTGTAAGAGAAACAAAAATCAATAAATCATTTTTATGATAAAAGCTTTGGTAGTAACACTCGAAATTTTGACCGTTAAAATTCAAATTTCAAATGTGATTTCAAAAAGATTTTGAATTTTCGAAAATAATTTTAAAATAAAAACAATATAATTCAAGTTTTAAGCTAAAATGATGTGAAATAAGCTTATACTAGATTTATAATAACTTCTTTTATATCGAGAAACATTAATAATCAACTAAATGATGTTATTTGAGTTTTTTATTAACAGACATATTCAACTTTAAATGATGAAATGAAAAATCATAGTAGACTTTTTCAAAATTCTGTAATGGTTGAATAAAACCTAAATAAATGTTTCATTATTTATTCAATCAATAAAGATTTTAAGCTTCATCTCTTTTAAACTTTTAAGTCTATCTAAAATTTCATCTAAAGAGAAATGAATTTTTAATTAGCAATTTTTATCTTGCCAAGAAATTAACATTTAACCTCTTTTGATCTTTAATGTATAATGATATTCAAAGAAATATAATACAAAATATTTCGTTGAAATATTTTTTAAAGTCTTATATTTCAAAAGTTTGACATTATTAAAAGCAGTTTTTTCCCAGAAGAGTTTTCTAAGCTCTAGGCATGCTCATAGTATCATCCAATTAGGCAAAAAATAATGTGTGTACACAAAATATTCAAATCAGAACACATTCATGACATTCCTTTGTCATTAGATTAAACATGTGCTTTACATAGATCAGAGTACTGAGCTTTATTTGATGGTTATGTCTTTGCTCTTAAATATTATAGCTATTCTCAGCTTGTGCCTGAGAAATATCAATTTTTGTGGAATTAGTAAATTTAGACATTCATCCTAGATAAAAAATGTCTCTCGTTTTGCTATCATTTGTTTGCTTCATGAAGAAGAATTAAGCATAAAATTAATAATGATTTAAAAGCAGCAAATAAAGCCAATTTTTCTCATACCACAAAATAAAACTAATTCCACGACCTTTATACACGACATGATGGCTTTTTATATTTTTTGATCTCTGACTGAATAGTCAAGAGTCAATTTCATCATTTTTTTTTCTTTCATTCAATTTAATTTAGATGCCTCGAAGCAGCAGCAGCAGCATTTAGCAATTTTGTATATATTTAAAAACCTTTAAGAATCAACAAAAGAAAAATTTTATTTCGTATCGAATGCATTTTCAAGTTTATTACAATCTTTTAGGTGTCAATGTCTTGTATCTTTCCGTAAATTCATTTTAATGCACATTTGTCTATTTGACCATAGCAACAGAGATTTGTGTTAAACTATATAGAGTGATTCGTATGTGCTTGGCTATTACAGAAATTCACAATTCACGATTTTGGTCAAGGACAACAAGAATAACAAACATTAAACTTTTGTGACTAGAATAATTTGCATTCACTATGCAAAATTTATTACTTTCACTTCCTTAATTTATCTAATTCTTTATGAATAGCTGATTTGAATATATTTTATATCTTGAAATAAGAAATAATAGAATATTTCACATTGTTTACTTGATGAAACTTTTTGAAATTTGCTACAAAATATTTCTTTGACATTCTTTTTAAATATTTTCACTTCTTATTCAATTGTGATGATATATTAACACTTAAACTATAAAATGAAGTTTAGTTTGTTATTAAATTCTATGATTTTCTTCAACTTTTTATTTCAATAAATAATTTGTTTTGATTCAAAAACTAAATTCTTAGGGGACTTTTTATATAAAAAGACAATCCCCTTAATTTGAATTTTAACCGTTAAATTTCGAATTGAAATATTCTATTACTTCTTGCTTTGAAATTGATTTCAACATATTAAAGATTAAGAAATTTATCACACTTGTTTGCATTATTTCATCATTTTAATAAAATAAATATTTTTCCCACCGAATAAATTTTTTTCATTTTATTTTTACTACTACTTAAATATTAATTCACTATTCAACAGCTAAAATTAAACTAAAGAAATACCTAATTCTACGTTCACTTTTATACCTCGAGACATAATAATAAAGGTAAGGCATGCAAAAACAAGGTGGAAAAAAAATTGAAGCATACAATGGGTAACTGAAATAATTTTTCTCATATTCAAGTCCAATTTTTTTTTCTCTTCACAGAGAGCATCTTGTTGATTGACTAAGATATAAAAATTTTTTTGATCTCTATCGATCATCAGGATTGATTTCTCTATAGAGATATTTCCTTTTTTTCTCTGTCCAGTAAACTAATTTTGAAACCTTGACATTTTGAACGGAAGTCAATTTTTGTCTACAATTCTCATTTGACTATTTTTTATATCACTTTATCATATTTCTTTTTCTTCTCTGTTGTACATTTTCATAAAAAAATCATGTTGACATCGGAGGAAGAAATGAATTTCCTTTATTAGACTGCAAGTCATGATTTCACATATGAGTGAGATAAGAAAAGATTATTAAATTGAGAATGCTTAAAAAATTTATGTCATATTCATGATAAAAAAGCTCTGAGTGAGTTAAGTTTTCTTCTGGAACCACGTATGTAGGTGTACATAGTTTAAGCATGAAAGGACGTGTTTTTATTGTCTGGAAAAATGTTTGTATTATGACATGAATGTTTATAAGAATATTTTTTTACATTTCTACATTCTCATATAAATTTTAATTTCAACATTTTTTCTGATCTCAAAATAATGACAAGACATAATCAGAAGATTATGTATTGATAAATCAATAGATATTGTTGGAAATACGAATATATTCTTATCTAGCAATGATAACTTGAACAGATAAAAGGTTTAAGTTGGCATTCTACCAAACTTTGACATGTCCACTCAATAGCTTAGTGGAAAAGTACCTGACTGCACAGAGAGAAAAACTTTTTAACTGGGATAAAGTTGGATCTGATAAAGCTATTTATTAGGCATAAAAAGTATACTTTATGACACTCATAAAACTTTTTCATACAAACTTTTTATGTCTTATAAAACTTTTTAAAGCTCTAATAAAGTTTTAATTTTTTTCTGGCATAAAGTCGCTTTATTAGATCCAATTTTATGCCAATTAAAAAGTTTTATTCTCCGTGTGGAAATCAGAAGACGCGAATTTGATTCGCGCTAGAACCAAAACATGTCTCTGACATTTCTGTTCGTCTGATAGACATTTAAAAACTTTTATATTAATTGAAGTAAAGAAAAAGTTCTCTGCAGAGTTGTAAAAGTAAAATCTACTTTGTAGCTTTTGGCTAATTTCTACTGTAGCCATTTGACAACAGTAAATTTTGTCTACTGGCTAAGGACCAGTAATTTAACAACTCTGGTGCTCTGTATTATTTAAATTACATTTGAATTTATGCTTATTAAATAATACCATTTCTTAATAATACCACCAACAAGACAACCAGCATTCGAGTGAAGATCATTGAACTATATAGACCTTTAATGATGAACAAAAATGAACAATAAAAAGAGTGCACAACAAATTAAAAGCTAAACATCATAGAATACAAAACACTTGCAATTTCATTGCTACCATTTATATGTACATTTTTAGTCTTTTGTTACATAAAAAAGAAATTTTTTAATCGACTCTGTAAATTAAACTTCTCTACGTGAAGTTCATATATGAATAGAGTGAAATTTTTCTTTAAATAAATTTACATAAGTAATTGTAACTCTTTTTTCATTCATCACCAAGTTCAATACGATGTGCATTTAATGTTAATGGTAAAATACAATTTGTATGTGCATTTCTTACCAATTTATCTTTATTTCACTCATTAACATGCAATTCAATGAGTTTAATAATATGTCTTCACTTTATCTGTAAAAAATAGATCTAATTTAGATTTTTTTCCCGTTGATAGAATGATTTTCTTCTTAAATAAAAGATATTCACTGTTTATAGATAATAGGCAAGTAATTCCATCAGAAATTAATAAAATGTTTACTTTGATTTATGAACAATAAAAATTTTAACTAAGTTTTAACAAATAAAAACACAACTTAATAAAAAAAAATTTAAATATTAAATGACAGTTATTTTTGAATTCCAACAATAGAAATTCAAATTAAAAATGACGGTTATAAAAGTAATTAAGATAACAAGAATTTTAATGTGAGAATATAATAAAAATTTTATAAAGTAAAACATTCAGAAAATTAATATCTTGATATTGAAACTTCACGTCAACTAGATAGTTGCCATTACTTTCAACTTTTTTTTGCTATTTTTTCTTTGATTGTTGCTATGGAGATAAAATACTGCAATTACTTTTTGTGTTTCAAAACATTTTGTCCAGATTTAATACTAATGACGTCATAAATATACTATTTAGACCAAACCCGTATAAATTGGGCCTGGCTAACTTACTTTCAATTTATGGTACTTAAAAAGAATATAAATCTGTAAATAATTGCATGTCAAATTTCATAAAAAAATTCTTGATGCCCATAACATACATTTAAAAATAACAAAACCGCTGTCATGCAATATAGGCATATGTAATTACAAGCAAATTTTAAATAGATCATAAAAAAAGTGCAAAAGGTTTTTAACATTGAAACAAAAGTTCAAGGTCAGTTGTTTTAGAAATAATACTGTTGTTTTGTCATTTTGTTTAGCTTATCAAATGTTTTACTTAAAAATGATTTTTTTGATAAGTATAACAGATATGAGTATAGTTTGTTAAGATGTTTACAGTTTTGAAATTTATTGTAATTTAAGTATTAAACACTTACACTTTTGTATACATTACTACAACTCAAAATTTTGTTTTGAATGTTCAGCACTTAAGATTCTGAGTTTTGTGTTCAGCATTCATAATTCTGAGTTTTGTGCTCAGCACTTATTTTAAGAGTTTAAGTGCTCAGCATTCATACTTTTGTATTTTGTGCACAGCGCTCTTATTTTCAGTGCTCAGAACTCAAATTTTGTTATGAATATTCAACATTCTTATTTATTGTTTGAATATTCAGCACTCAGTCTTTTGTGTTTGAATGCTCAGCAGTAAAAATTTTGTGTTTAAGTGCTGAGCACTCAAATGTTTATGTTTTAGTGTTCAGTACACGTAATTGAATATTTTGCATTTTACTTCTTTTATAATAAAATTAGGGAAAATAAATTTACTGTCTTAGCAATTATGAATTAATTTAATGAGCAGTTTTTAATAGATACCTCAAAAAAATTCAATTATTAAAAGATATCACTTTCATGTTGATTATAAAAGTGAAGGGAAGAAGATTGCTGCAAAAATAAGAACAACCTTGAAATATGAGAACTTATTAAAGTGCAAGTAATTAATAATAATTAAAATCTATATGAAAATATTTCGAGTATTTTCTGTTTACAAATATAATAAAATGCGAGTATAAGAGAAAATGAAAATAGAATTTTGATTTGAGTTAAAGTTTTTATTTATTTGCCTCTGCTTTGTGTTCAATTTGAAGAAAATATTCAGCATTTGTAACATGATTCTAATTTAGTTTTTTTTTTACAATTTTAAACTTTTTTGTAGCCTTAAAATTATTGAATTTTTTTCATTAAAACTAATCAAATCTTATTTACACATTATCCTTCACTGAAGATCAATGCATAACAGATTCGTCCGATTTTGATCAAATATAAACGGGATAATAAAGATATTTGAGGGTAATATTCTATTATAATATTTCTTATTATTTTGAGCTTATTTCTGTCAAAACAAAAATGATTCTTCCTCGATTCCTTGGGGGCTACTCAAACAAACGTAAAAACATTTCAAAGAGAAAATTTAAATTTTTCAAAGTTTAATCTGAGCTACCGCGTTTGCTAAATTGTTATTATTCTAAACTTTTTTGTTTGATTATAATTTTTAATGTGTGTTTTAAGCAAAAATTATACTCTGTAATTTAAAATTTTTCTCTCTCACTTCAATTCATAATTTTTCATAAAATTTTGTAGGCTCGATTTTTTTTTGTCAAAAATCGTGAAACTTGTTGCAACTTGATCCTTCATGAAAGGGAACTAACAAATTGTTTTAGGACAGTTCTGTGTCGATTTTTTATATACAGGAACATAATTCAAATTCAGTTATTTATACTTATACATTGTTATTCCTATATTAAGTATTCTTTACTTCAACATATGGAACAATTGTACTCTTTGTTGAAATTCGTAATCTTCTTTAGTTTGTATAGAAATTATAATAAGTCTCATCAATTGAAATTAAAAAGAGATATATCACTGGTAATTTTATAGCATGCACATTGTGTCACTTTAATCTTTTCAACTACTTGCTCGATATTTTTTAATTGACAATTTCCTGGTAGTTTCACTCGACCGTTAAAGAATTCCGAAAAAAGTCTACTATGATTTTTTCGAAAAATGTTTGTTGACAAAAAACTGAAATTTCATCATTTAGCTAATTATTAATGAATCTCAATACAAAAGAAATTGTTATTACATTGAAATAGATATTATATCATACTATTTCAACTTAAAACTTCATTTATAATTGCTTTTTTGCAGTAATGATTTTTGAAAATTTCAAAAGTTTTTCGAAAACAAATTTGAAATTGAATTTTTAACGGTCAAAATGATAAGTGAAACTATCTAAGATAATTCTATTGTTATTTGAAAAAGAAAGAAAAAAAATGTTAAAGAATTGATTTGGATTACATTATCTTTTGTCACAGCAAATAAAGTTAAAGTCCACGTTCCTAGCATGAGATTTTTTTTTTTACGAAAACTCACTGTCACTTCAATATCTATATTCAAACAAAATTATTTTTGGCAACAAAAAATTCCTTTTTTTTTATGCATTTGACTAGAAATGCACAAAACATAATTTCTTTCTCGTTCAATGTAATGTGAAAAAATATATATCATATACAATACATATACATAAATTTCTTATTTAACCGTACACGTATTTTAAATATATCATATTATGTATTAACAAAAAAACGAGGATAAGTTACTGAAGAACGAGAAGAAGTTAGAAAAGGGAAAGAAGTAGAATAAGAAGAACTTGAGATATTTTAATTTCACGTGTTTATGTGCTTCTTCTAAAATCTGTTAATTGTGATGCGCTAGGATTAAAATCATGCATCGTATGATGTGCATAAACAATTCCTGATGACATTGCAGGTAGTTCTCTTGGATATGATGGTGTTGAACTTGCTGCATGAATGCTTGTTATTGAATCTTTTTGCATAACATTTAGATGATGAAAAGGTGCTTTGGTTAGCTTATTGTCTTCAAATGTGAGTGATGAACTGTTTGTTGCTGCTACAACAGGAGAACTTAGTGAGAGACTTTTATTACGCTCATTTTTGTGAAGAAGATATTTGAAGAATTCGTACATTGACCAACATACAGCTGTTGCTGGCATTTGATATAGCACACGAGCTTGTAATCCTTTGAAAAATCCTGATAAACCTGCTACACGATAAACCTTGCGAATGGCATCGAAAAGTCCTTTTGTTGTCCCCACTCCTTGCTCTTGTGTGTTCAAGAGAGTTTTGCATACATCTAAAGGCGTCGTAAAAGCAGCAGCAGCTGCACCTGCTGCACCACCAGCAACTACATGAGCCATTGGTGAGTATTTTCTCTCTTTATTCAACTGCAAAAGATTAAATTTTTGTGAAGTATTGTAAAATTTATCAAATTTTTATAATGGCTTACAATTTCTTGAAAGAATTCGTATGTTGAGAAATGAATGGCTTGATAAGGCAGATTCATCACAAGTTGAGTTGTATATGAGCGATAAAAAGCACCGAAACCTTCATGTTTAAACACTTTTCGTGCACAATCAGTTACAGACTTATATGGTGAATCATACATCTGTAATCGCTGTTTTATGACTTCTGTTGGATTTGAAATTGCATCGTGTATGAGAGTAGCTGAGGTCGCACTTATTACTACAAAATTAATTACACATTTAGAAAATAAAACAATAAGGGAAATTTTCTAAAACTTACAATAGTTCACGTTATCGTTAATTTTTAATTTTGCCAAACTCGATTTTGTGAATTCATAAGAACTAAAATATACTGTAGTGAGGAAAAATATTAGTTAAATATATGAATAATTTTAATTTTTTAAGAAACATACATGCGTGAGCTGGTCCTGCACCGAGTACGACTGCTGATGCTCCTCTTAGAGGTCTATAATAGGAAATGAAATTATTTCAATGAAGAACTAAATTATAAAAATGTAAATTCATCAATTAATTTTCAAATTACATTGAGGAATAATGACATGACGTCAAGGAATATTAATTTTAAATTTTTATTGATTTGATTATTTACCTTAGAATACCCTCTTCTCGCACCATGTCTCTCAGCACACCTCCAATTGTATTACTTGCATGTGATAAACTTTGCATTCTTGTCTATAAGAGAGGTAAACAAAAACAAGAGAAAGATTATTATAAAAGGTATAAAAAGTACAAAAAATATTTTCCGATAAGCAAACACTTATAAGGCCGTAATAATTCTTATCTTTTACAATAAATGACTAAACAAATCAAACTATTTACGCGCCATATCAATCACGTTCTTTAAAATATCTTTCTTATCATCATCATGAAAATAAAAATCTTTTGATATAAAAGTTAGTGATAAAAGACTTGACTTTTGTATGTGCCCACCTCACATAGCGGCAATGATAAGATGATGATGATTGTCAAAAAAAAGATGTGAACACAATTTTTCAATTGAGATACACATTATTATTATAATCTGCATATGAATGGCGAAAAATAAAATAAATTGACACAATCAATGAATTGTGTGTGTATTTTACTTTGAACATTTTATCAATTCTAAATTCTTAAAAAATCATTCAGAACAAGTTTTGCATAGAAAGTTTAAACTTTTTAAATGTCACTCGTTTTATGAGCTACACGCTCTCTGTATGTCTGCCGTTATCACATTCTACCGTCTTTTTTGACACACTAAAAAATTCTTCTTTCATAATCTCTTTAATTTCACGTTGATTATTACCGAATATTGCTGAGGGTCACGTAAAAAGACCACAAGATTATTTTCACCATTTCATTTGATGTATGTCGCTTTCTTATCAACTTAAATTTGACAGAATAAAATTGGTTTGCGGACATATATAGGAAATAGTGTTTATGTAATTTATATATCCAACTTCACTTTTTCTTCTCATTCGCAATATGTACACATACAGTTTTTTTCTTTTCTCAATGAATGTTCTAAATATTCTAGTAGAAATTGATCAACAATAAATTTGCTTGAAAATTATTTATAAGGAAATTTATTGAACATTACTTTTATTGTATCGACTGGATACATCACGATATGCTCCATTATTCCTGCACATGCACCCGCGAACAATGTGATTGATAATTTTGTGGTCTCTGGCAAACTTTCATAATCATCGAAATTCATATTGACAACTTTTCGCGATTTACTTAAAGCCGATCTTTATACACTTCTGTACGAGACACGTTAGATTATTTAATAAAGGTCTTGTTATTTCGAGTTATCGTCGTTGAACGCTTTAATTATGAAATACGTCTTCCTTCATTTTTCTATATTTTCAAATCAAATGAGGAATTTTGAATGATTCGTGTTTACATGAAATTTTTCACAAAGTAATTTTTTCATGGACTCGCTTTTTCAAATCAAAACAAAGTTCTTGCTGTTTATACAGTGCTGCTATTAAAATTATAATAAGAACAATACTATACAATAATTGAGTTTAATATCATCACGTTTATAAATATTTAATTATTTACAATAATGCGGTGAGTTTATTTATTCTAACCGATTAACGAAATTTAATTTTTATTTCTTTAATTTTCAGTCTTTTAGTTGATGGTTTAATTGTTTATTTTCCATATGATTACATTTATCCAGAGCAATATGCATATATGCTTGAACTCAAAAAAACACTGGATGCGAAAGTAAGTTTCATGATTTTGTGTAATTATTTTTCAAATTGTTAATAATTATTCTATAGGGACATTGTCTTCTTGAAATGCCTTCAGGAACCGGCAAAACAGCAACTCTTTTATCACTTATTGTTGCTTATATGATTGAAAATCCACATATTATTCGTAAATTGATTTATTGCTCACGTACAGTTCCTGAGATAGAAAAAGTCGTTGCCGAATTACAAAATCTAATGGAATATTATGAAAAACATGCACCAGAAAAACCAAATTTAACAGGTTTAGTATTAAGTTCACGAAAAAATATGTGTATACATCCAGAAGTAAGCAGAGAAAAGGATGGAAAAGTTATTGATGCAAAATGCTATGGTTTAACCGCAAGTTATGTTCGTGAAAGACAGCATTATGATGAAAGCCAACCTGTATGTCAATATTTTGAAGGCTTCTCTAATGAAGGAAAAGAATCGCATCTTCCCAATGGCGTTTACAACTTAGATGACTTGAAAGAGTATGGCAAAATGCGAAATTGGTGTCCTTATTTCTTAGCGCGTTATGCAATAGTAAACGCTCAAGTAATTGTCTACAGTTATTATTATTTACTCGATCCAAAAGTGGCTGATGTGGTTTCTAAAGATTTGATAAAAGAATCAGTAGTGGTTTGTGATGAAGCGCATAACATTGATAACGTTTGTGTTGATTCGATGAGTGTTCGTATCAATAAAAGAGTAATTGAACGAGCAACTAACTCACTTGGCACACTAGAAAAATTAGTACAAGAAATGAAAGAAGATGATCAACAAAGACTTCAAGAAGAATATGCAAAAATGGTTCAAGGATTGCGTGATGTTTATCAAGCTCGAGAGACAGACAAAATGTTAGCTAATCCTGTTCTTCCCGATGACATTTTACAAGAAGCTGTTCCAGGCAACATTCGTCATGCAGATCACTTTTTAGGGTTCTTAAATCGATTCATTGCATATTTGAAAACTAGATTGAGAGTACAACATGTTGTTCAAGAGTCACCTGCAGGTTTTTTGAAAGATATACATACAAAAGTTTGTATAGATCGAAAACCGCTTCGATTTTGTGCTGAAAGATTACAATCACTTTTGAGAACATTAGAAATCACAGACTTACACGAATATGGTGGTCTTACTGTGATAACTCATTTTGCAACGCTCGTATCAACATACACACAAGGATTTACAATCATTATCGAGCCATTTGATGATAAAACTCCAACAGTTTCCAATCCGATTTTATACTTTAGTTGTCTCGATTCTTCAATAGCAATGAGGCCAATTTTTAGACGATTTCAATCAGTTGTCATCACATCAGGAACTTTAAGTCCTATGGATATGTATCCAAAAATTCTCGATTTTGATCCAGTAATCATGAGTTCATTCACAATGACTTTAGCTCGACCATGTTTACTACCGATGGTTGTCACACGTGGTAATGATCAAGTAGCAATTAGTTCTAAATTTGAATCACGTGAAGACACAGCTGTAACACGAAATTACGGTCAATTGCTTGTAGAAACAGCAAAAATTGTACCCGATGGAGTTGTATGTTTTTTTACATCATATTTATATTTGGAGTCAGTTGTTGCATCATGGTATGATCAAGGAATTATTGATACATTGTTGAAATACAAATTGCTGTTCATTGAAACACAAGATGCAGCTGAAACTTCTTATGCACTTATGAACTATGTTAAAGCATGTGATTGTGGACGAGGTGCAGTTTTACTTGCTGTTGCGAGAGGAAAAGTGTCAGAAGGAGTAGATTTTGATCATCATTTGGGAAGAGCTGTTCTCATGTTTGGTATTCCATATGTTTACACACAATCGAGAATTTTAAAGGCACGCTTAGAATATCTTCGAGATCAATTTCAAATCAAAGAAAACGATTTTCTTACTTTCGATGCTCTTCGTCATGCTGCACAATGTGTTGGTCGAGCTATTCGAGGAAAAACTGATTATGGTATTATGATTTTTGCTGATAAGAGATTTGCTCGACAAGATAAGCGTGGTAAATTGCCAAAATGGATTCAAGAATATCTTACAGACAATTATGTAAACTTGAGTACTGAAGAGGCGATGCAGCTTGCAAAAATTTGGTTAAGACAAATGGCTCAACCTTTTTCACGTGAAGATCAATTAGGTTTATCATTGTTAACTCTTGAGCAACTGAAAAATAATGAAAAACAAATAATTGAAAAACATTTAAAACCACAGCAAGGAAATTAAGAATTTTTGATTTTCATTTTATGTTTTCTTTATTTTCACAAAAAATAAAATTTTCAAGTTTACAAAAAAATACTTCTTCTATAATGTTTTGATATATGCTTAAGTGTCAATATGTAGTCACATTAAGTTTCAGAAATATAAAAATATTTGTTATTTAAATATGATAGTTACCAATTATTTGGTACATAAATTGAAATTATTCACATTCAATTTGAAAAGTATTATTTGGCATTATGCAGATAAGAATAATTATGCATATAGTTCTTCTTATCTGCATAATACCGAACCCTATTGAATAGTAAATAGTGTCAAAGTTTATGCATTTAAATTTCTTTGTCATACATAATTGAGTTCATTAATGACAAGTTATTAAATATGTCTTTAATTTGTGCTATTTTATTAAAATTATTAATTCAAAATTAAATAAATTCAAAGAGATGACAGTTTTTACGAAAAGTATTTAGATTATTTTATCTAAAAGATGAATTCACAGTTTTAGTGCTAAGCACAAAGTGTTTGAGTATATCAATGCTCAGCACTTGAGTGTTTAAGTGCTCAGCACTAATGTGTTTTATTATTTGAGTGTTTTACTACATTGAGATCTTTAGTGCTCAGCAGTGTTCGAAACCATTTGAAAATTTAGTTTCAATTTACTTAATTCAACTAAATTTTTTTAACCGATTAAAATTTAGTTGATTTTTAGTTATTTGTAAAACAGTTTCGAACTCTGGTTTATACGAAAAATATTTAGATCATTTTATCTAAAAGATGATTGCACAGTTAGTTCTAAGTTAGTGATAAACATCTTTTTCTATGTTTGTTTATTCGATTTCTGAGCTGATTACAAACGTTAAACAAACTGTGAGTTTTTAGTAAAAGCTGTCATCTTCTTGAATTTATCAATAGAAAAATATGAGAAAATTGCTAATATCATCAATAATATAGCGACCGATAAACTTAAAAATTTCAGTCTTATTTTTAAAAACAAATTCACTCTTTTTTATGTTTTGAACAAATTAATTGTAACAAAGATTAAACTTAAGCATGTCCATGTTAAAAGCATGATAAGCCAAAAATTGCTTTGAAATTTCGATTTAAATTCATTAACTATTCCCATCCCTAAAATATTATTACATGTTTTTCTTGCATAATAAACAAGAATAATTGGAATAAGATACTGAATAAAAGCCCCAGCATAACAGCCTGTAAATGAAACTAGTGAGCGCACATTCTCGGTATTGAATGTAATTATGAAAGGAGGAATTACAGCCATTAATGGGAAAAGCATGCGTCGAACAAAGAAGTTTTGTGAACTCATTTGACTAGTTTCAACAAATAATGATTGCAAATTGTTCCTTAATGTACAGCCAACAATTGGAAAAGTTGTCGTTAATGTAAAAACTGGAAAGAGTGCTAGAAAATATTCGACAATTTTGAAGAACGTTGATTGATTGGCATCTGTTGGAATAAAATTAAGTGTATAAAGATCTTCAACATTTGCAAATGCGAAAATTCCAGTCAGAGCTAAAACAGTGTATAAAGCTGTAATTAAGAAGTAATCGACGAAAACAATTCTCGAAATTTTATCTTTTTCAGCAATTGGCACAAGTAGTGAAGGTAAAGAATGTTGTGACATGAACGCATAAATCAAAGAACCAACCAAGAAAGAAACATTCTTTACATCATAAGCAATAGGTGCTGGGACTTCATCATTAGGGTTTGGATTTAAAATTCTAGATATAGCAATTCCTATCATAATTGAGAAAGCTACAAGCCTGAATGAAAGAGTAAAGAATTGAAGATGCTTTGTTTTACTCACATTAAAAAATACAAATGGAGCTAATGTTAATGTGAAAATCATTAAACAAACTCGATAAGCGTTAAAACGACTCATTGTTCCATCCAAAAAGCATGGCAATGTCATTAATTCAGTTGCATTAATTGAAATATTTCTCTTATCACAAATAACGTCTCTTAAAGTGCTACTCACTGTAACTGAGTAAATACTCATATCACCATATAAATAAATTGCGATACAAACATAGAATAGAAGGGAACCAGTTGGAGGAAGAAATAGTTTTGACATTTCACCGAACTCAAGCTTATGATTGAGCGTGTAGAAATTATTATTTTGTATAGTCAATGGGGTATTTTCACTTGCTGAAGCATCACGTCCTATTAAAGATCGTTCTTCGTCGTCTGAATCGTCTGAGTCATCATCATTTCTTTCGTTGCCTGACCCCGATTGAATAGACTGAAAATAGAATGCAAGCGAGAAAAATTTTTTACTTCAAATGAAAATTTGTCACAAAATATCACTGCACTTACTCCTCCTCGTTTTAGCAGCTGAATCTTTCTCCATTTTATCAATGCATTACTACAACTCAAAGTTTCGATAACAAAGGTGACTGTTAAGTAAGACGTAAAACTCAGGAAAAGAACAAGAATTGTTGAGAGAACGTAGCCAGTTTTAGCGAATGCAGATGGAAGCAAAAGACTACCTGTACCCACAACGAGATTGAAGACAAACACAAAACCTACCTAGAAACGGAAATGCACAAAAGAGACAAAGATAAAAAAATTATAATAGTCAGACAAAGAGGCGTAAAAATGTTTTTTTTAAAAAATACTCACCCAAGTTGGATACTGATCCATTTTTCTTCAATTAAATAGTTTTGTGCATAGTATTTTTAAAATTTTAGTTATATTAAAAGCTTTTTTGCTTTGTGAAAAATATTTTAAAAATAATAAAACAGAACTTGAAAAATAATTTTTTGCGAATGACAGAGCTGTCGAATGAATGAAATTCAGAGTTGGTAAGCTATGAAAATAATAATCGCGGCATTGAGTGGTTGTTTATAAGAATCATGATAATATTGATTTATCGTAAGTTTTTAAAAAAGAGAAATTTAAGCTTTGATATCAAAGCTTTTGCCATTCTTTTTGTTATAAAATTGAGCAATATAAAATTTTAATACCATTTAAAATTTAAATAACTCAATAACAATGAATTCAAATCTGCTATTGCACTTCTTACTTATATCTTTCCTTTTAAGCCCCATTCTGTTGTTATTTTTATCTTCATATCTAATTTTTAACTGCTTTCATTGTCGCCGCTCAAAATTATTTATTTTCTTCAACTCTGTTTATCGCTTCAAAAAATTTTTCTAAAGTTTGTTACCCCTTTGTTTACATTATTTCTCACAAAAAATAGAAAAACAAATTTTTATTTTATTTAGAAAAACAAATTAAATTATGGCACCTTTGCCACTTGTAACTGGAATATCACCTAAAGAAGGACCTCGTAAGTATATAAATATTAAATTATCAGTGTTAACATACATAACATTTAAAAATTATAGCTGGAACAAAAATAATAATTCGAGGAGAGAATTTAGGCTCGAGAGCGAGTGATTTGTTAGCTGTTGAAGTTTGTGGTGGTGAATGTTCATTTGAATGGCAATCAAAGAACAAAATTATCGCTCGAACTGGCATCAATGGACAGAAAGGTAAAGGAGATGTTATTGTAACAACATTGGCCGGAGTAGGTTCTTCTACTGTTCAGTTTAGAACTTATACGGAAACAGTTGGTCCACTTAAAGAATCAGCAGTTTGGGTAGAAGAATCTCCTGTTCAATCACTTGCTTGGGGTAGAAGAACAATGGCTACATCAGGTAATTAGAATGACTTGTGTTGCGTGATAATTTTAATAAACTATTTTCTATTAAGGATATCATACTGTTGATGATCCGCTTGGATTGAGCATGGAAGGAAATGATAAGAAATTTCCCGATGACTTGCGTGAAATGTTTCCTGAAAATTCTGGTGATCTGTCGAGAGAAGATTTTTCACCTTGCTGGTTTTTACTTGAAAATCATCATGGAACATCATTTGAAGATTTACGGGCTGGATATGCATATTTAAAAAGAAAAGTTGAAGGACAAAAAGAAGGTCAATTGAGCTTTCTAAAAACTCATGTCGGTGCAGTGATTGATCAGTTAGATACGATGATGAATTTAAAAGGAAAAATGGACAATGATGGTGATGTTGATATAGCAAAAAGAATACATAATCTTCAAGACACTATATCAAGTTAGTGTGTAATTATATTTAAAAGAAATCTTTATTAATTTTCTTCTTCTTCACAGAATCAATTGATTCATCACACGCACTCTTTGATGATGTACTGAAACGTAGAGAAAAAGCCGATAAATCACGTGCAGCACTTTCCGTTTTAAATCGCTATAAATTTCTCTTCTGTTTGCCAACAAATATTGAGAAAAATGCATCAAAGAACGAATTTGACATAATCGTGAATGATTATGCAAGAGCTAAAAATCTTTATGGCAAATCT
Source organism: Polypedilum pembai (assembly GCA_014622435.1). Classification (NCBI taxonomy): domain Eukaryota; kingdom Metazoa; phylum Arthropoda; class Insecta; order Diptera; family Chironomidae; genus Polypedilum; species Polypedilum pembai. The sequence continues at coordinate 26,805 of JACWBX010000942.1, forward strand.
GAAATTCCCTTAATTCAGAAAGTACTTGCTGAAGCAGATGAAATTATATTAGAAGTGAGAAAAGAATTGCATAAAAAAATTCAAGAAATGCCTCAAGGTGTTGAACAACAAAAGAGATTTGTAAAATCACTTATAAACCTTGAAATACAGCAAATTGGAACAAAACAAGCAGAGAAACTTAAAATTACTGATCCTGCTTGGGATGCAATTGCAAGCAGAGCAAAATATATAGAAGCGACATTTAAGAGAACTTATGAAGAATTTCAAGAGAAAGAAAATCTTCAAAAAGACATGACAAAACGTGACCTAAACTCACCTCCAATTCGTGTACTTTTTTGTGAAGAAATGACTGAAATTGCGAGTGGACAATTTCCAGATCTTTGGCGTCTAGGACAATCCTACTTTACTGGAGAACTGAGAGGTATCAATGAACCAAAGCCAGGCAATTTCAAGCAAATAATTTTGAATGCAATTGAAAGATTTTGCTGCTATGTTCGTGCTGCAATTTTACCACAAAATCAAAAATACTCAACAGTTCCTGCATGGCCTTTTTCATCATCATCACAATTGAATTTATTTAGTGCTTGGCTGCCAACGTGCTTACGACATTTAAGAATTTCATATGCTTCATTAATTCGTTTGGATTTACCAAATGAAGCACTTGATATCGTCTTAAAATTAATAGATGAGCTTCGTCTTTTCTGTCTAACAACTATTCTCAAAAAAGCAATAGAAAAGGTGAAAAAATTACATGAAAAGGAGACATGGGAAATGTCTGTAATTGAATTCCCTGGAGCAACATCGCTTCCTGCCAAGTTGGAAGAGCTTTTAGCTGAAGCACTTGATGAAGGTCAACAAATGTGCTTGCAATTAGAAGTTCGTGAAAATCCTCTTTTTGACATTCCAAATTCAGAAGGATATCGTGAGATTTCAAAAATCATTGAGACAATTTTGGAATGCTTTAGCAATGTGTTAGAAGAGTTAGCGACTGAAAGATCTGACGATGAAATTCAACAACTTCCTAAACAACTAATATCTGGTTTTCCAACCAATAGCTTGCTACCACATTCAATAAATTTAAACGAGGCAAAATCTACAATCAGCTCTACTATAACAATAACATGGGAACATCGGCTTCTCTGTTGCCTTGCAAATGCCGCTTACTGCAACAAAATATTTATCAACAACAATTTAAGCAATTTATTTGTGAAATATGGCTATCCTGTTCCGAAACTGGCGCTTGAAAATTCACGCTCTAGTGTGAACTTGGTGTTTTCAAATTTATTGGAAATTTATGTTGAGCATAAAGCAGATCCTCTAGTTTCAACAATAGAGCCAAGCATGTACATTGTATCACATTTTAAGTGGAATTGTGTAGAAAAATTTGATAATCTAAGTCCCTATGCGCACGAGTGTCTTGATAATGTTGTAGCTGTATATTCAGAAATTTTCGCAATTTCACCATTTCTGTTGCGTCCAATATTAGAACAAATAATTCAAACAATTGCTGAAGAATTGGCTCGCTTGATGGTGAGTGTTGAGAGTTTCAATGTGAATGGAAAGAAACAAGCAGTACTTGATATAAAATTGATTCGTGATGTACTAAGACTGTATAGTAATGAACGCGCTAAACAGTCATTTAATGAGGCTTTAGATGCAATTCCTAAATTAACTGCTGATGAAAACAAGTAAGTAGTCATAAGGAAATTTTTATAAACTTCCTTCTTAGTACGAACTTTGTATTCAGGAACTAATTATTCTCATTTTGATATGAATTTCATTATTTACAGAGACGTTGAAACTCTACTTGCAAGTATAAAGCAACGAATGAAAATTCAACTTATGTGTTTAACTGTCGTTAATCCTTAAGGTAAAATACTATAAAATTTATCTATTCCATAAATAATATCATTTTATTCCTTAACATTATAATAATTATTTGTTATGCTTACATCAATATAATAAATATGATTAGAGATATATAGAGTATTATATATGATAGTATATCAAATTTATCAACAATAAATATTCTTTTTGTTTAAAGCAAATGCAAAAAAGCTTTTTATCATAACCGTTATGTGTAGAGATTGATCTTATAGAGAGCAATTCTATATTTCACAGATGGTTCAAACTTTTTATTTTTCGAGCCATAATATTTTTCATGTTAAGTCTTGAAAATTTAACAAAGCAATATTTTTTGAGCAAATTTCATTCAAAATAATTTAAAAATTTTTAAGCCACCGATTTTTCATTAATTAACTAGCATCATTATTAAGGCAATAATTAAGCGATTTAACAAAAATATTTAACTTTGGTGTCTTCTTCATCCAATCTAATATTTAACAATTCTGCAATTCTTTTCATAGCAAGTTTTGATCCTTCATGAGCATCTTTTGATAACTGCAAAAAGAATAATATAAAATTAATGTCAATAGAATTAGATTTTAGTTACTCTAGAGAAGTTTAGAAATCCATGAGGAAGTCCATCTAAAACGTCCAACTTATAATCAACATTCAGCTTTTTAAGTCTTTTTGCATACATAATCGAGTCATCCAAACAAGCATCAAGTGTGAGCGATAAAAATCTTATTGGTGGAAATTGCTTGAGTGTTTCATCATCAGCATAAAAAGGTGACAAAAACGGATCCTTTGAAACAATAAAGAGAAATTCATTCGAAAGTGATTGCGGCACAGTTTCATTATCAAACATTTCAAATTGATTAGCATCATCGGATGAAAAGTTTCTTGTAATTGGACGATTGGTTTTTGTGATTTGATCGATCGTTGATGAGCAAGCATTTACTAGAGTTGAAGCAACGCGATGTACTTTTTGTTGAATTGTTTGAACGCTTAGTGTGTCTTTCGATATATCAAAAATAATATTCTCTTCACTTCGCGTTCGTGATACTTTTCGCAAAATTGGTTTTATTTTGCCATCATCATGAGCTTGTGTATCGAGCACATATTTGTATTTTTCTGTAAATTCATCAACAAACTGGTTATTGCTATTTTTAATTGTAGTATCTTCCGAAGTTGTTGGTTGCAAATCAATATCAGCCATTTCATCACTTGCCATTCTTTCATTTTTATGAATTGTTATTGGGAGCGAATCTTCTTCAAGTGAAGTCGCTGACTGAATACTATCGATTGGACTGACAATTTCTATTGTATCCCTGCTATTTTTAAAGTCTGTACCAGTGAGAAATGAAGTACCAGCAAGTGTGTCATTGCTCGCTATATCACTTGCTTGAGAAATATGTGCTTTAATGTCTGAATCAGTTTGATGTCGCTCGAAGCATGAAATCTCTTCAAATGAGTCAGATTTTTCTGAACTTTCACTATATTCATATTCGTTTTCTATATTTAATGATGTTCGTTTCAATTCCTCATTACGATCGGCTTTGGCACGTTTCATTTCTTCTAATTCAACACTACCAGCATCTACATTATTATTATTGTTGTTTTCTATCGATTGAGCGTTGCTATAAGCCTTAAGGCAACGAATTAAGAACCCCATTGGAATTAAAGGGTCCATTAAACATAAAAGTCGAGATGGTGAAGGATCGAAGGCAACGAGAATAGGACAGTAAGCAAGAAATAGTCCATCTGGCTTACGAATTTTCATATCAATAGTCTTTAATAATGTTGCTAAACAAAGATTCGCTCCTGCCGAGTCTCCACAGAAAATAATTTTGTCTGCTGTTGTTCCAAGTTTCTCAGCATTATTTAAAATCCAACAGTACGTATAAAACATTTCTTCTAACGGTCGTGGATGTGGGAATTCAGGTGAAAGACTGTAATCTAATGAAAGTATTGGTACATTGAGGTTCACTGCCCATTCAAGTAAATATACTAAATGAGATTTTGAACTTTGTGCCACAAATCCACCACCTATGTGAAACAAAGAATGAATATAAATTCAAATAAATGATTTAAAGAAAATCTCACCATGTGCATGAAATAATAAAAATTTCGATTTAGGTAAAATTTGGTCCGAACTTTTATTCTTTTTCTTATCACCAATAATCATTCCTTCTCGTCGATGTGAACTAATTAATCTCACTTGAATTGTTCCCGGTGCATTAATTTCTATAATTTCTCCATTTAATTTTGAAATTTTCAAAGGCTCAGGATTAATTTTGAAAAGACGATTTACTTTTGTTGTGTAATCTACAAACGGAATTGAATGTGAAACAATGTCCAAGTCTGCTAGGCACCAAAAACTCTATATGAATAAATAATAAAAATTAGTAATGTAAAGTTATGCATATTTGATGACATACTTTACAAAAATCAACTGAAGCATTTAGTGACAACTCAACAACTCTTCTTGCACGAAGTTCAGGATCGAAATAATATTTTCCACTTGTGAACATTGAATTTGTTGCTTTAATAAATTTTCCATTGTCACTATAATAGGACTCAGAATAGCATGCCATTGAGATTGAAATGAATTTTAATACAGCCTTGACTGACTCATAATATTGAAATCCTAAACATCGACCATAAAATGCAAATTGATTAATCATTTGAGCACGTTGTAAGATTTCATCAGGAGAGTGTTCAGGAAATAAATTTCCTTTTTCTTTGCTCGACAAATGAAACTGTATTAATTGATGAAATGATGCAATCAGAGCTGCCAACAAGTGATTGCATGCTTCAATTTCCCTATAGAAATATTTATAAATGAAAGAGAAAAAGAGAAAATATTTGAAAAACGTGCTGAAGTCACATCAACAAGTGTTCTGAATTTAATTCAATTAAAGAAGTGACAGTAGTAGTGTACATTTGGAGAATTTCCAATGAGGACAAAAAGAAAGAAATAAGGTCATAGACAAAATGTCTATGAAATAAATGCTTTATTTCCTTATCAATGACCGCGAAAAATGTTCATGAACAATGAACTTACTTTGTATAAGCAGTTTTGCGGAACAAAAAACCAGATCGATTCTCTGTCACATATTTAATAATTTTTAATGTATGATTGATAGCTGAATCAAACACTTTGAGAAAGCTCCGATATCCGTTTGCTTGTGTACTTTCATCTAAATCGTATTCTGAGGCAAATGATTCAATTTCTTCATAAAGTGGACGTGCTTCATCAATTTGATCTATTATTCCTAATAAGGCGCCATGCAGTATTATTCCATTTGTTGTTTCATCACTTTTGTAAAAATCAATATTATTAGAAATAATTGATTTTAGCGCCTCCCATATAATAAAATTTTCTGTTGCCTTATCCTTATCATGTTTTTCCATGATTTTTACGTGACGTTTAATTTGCTAATATTTACCAATTATACACATTTAATGAATATTTATTAAATTTCTTTTTCATTAAATGGAACTGCTTTCTTTACTAATAACTTTATTGCGAACATAATCATGTGAACAAGCTATAATTTTATTAATAAAGGGTAATTTTTTTTTCCTTTCTTTTCTATCCCTTTTCAACTGCGACTTTTCTTTCACTTAAATTAAATATTTCCACTTGTTTTTAGAGATACTTTATTTCACGACCACTGTTTAAAAGAAATTGAAATAAATTATCACAGATCAGTCCAAATTTATAGTATAAAAAAATTATTTTAAATTGCGAAGTTTTCTTTTGTGTGTTTTCCATCTGTTTAATAATTTGAGACTGAATTGTCATGTATGCAAAGAGAAAAAAACGAATAGAGCGATTTTTGTGTGTAGTGTGAAGACACGATTAACTAAAATGTTTTAAGGGTTGAAACCTTTTGTTATTTTTGAAGTCTTTAAACTGGTTTAAGTTTTATTTCAATAATAACTTGATTCTTAGTAATTAAAATTAAACAATTTATTTCAAGTCTAATCGGCTTGAAAGTTTTCTAACAACTAACTTTTTAACGATTAACGAAAGCACAGCCTAAATTAAAATAATTCAAATTCTAAATGACCGTTATTATTGAAATACAACAGTAATATATTACAAATAAAAATTTGAATTCATTTAATAATTTAACTTTAATTTTTAAACTAAATAATCAAAGATTATGTAAACCCATCAAGCATTAAGATGCATGCACATTAAAGAATATATTTTTGTGCGAGATTTGTGTTTTTTTAAAGTTCTGTAGATTTGTTATGATAAAATTATCTAAATTATTATAAAAACCTCAATTAATGTAAAACCTAAGATTATAGTGTTAAGAATTCAATGTTACTATATTAAATATCTGTGAAATCACATGAAAACTTTTCATTAACACATCATCAAAACATGAGCAAAGAAATGTTGCGATATATGAAAACAAAAGTTTACATATGGTTTGAAATAATCATAAGACTTGCTCTATTTTGCGCTTTTTTAAAATTAGAGACATTAGAGCCTTTTCAGAGAAAAATTTTAGCAGATGATTTATGGAATTATCGGTGAGATTCTATTCTATAACATAATTCATTCTAATAGACATTAATTTTAATTTCAGTTATCCTAATAAAACGTCTTATGTCCCAGTTACGCTGTTATGGCCACTTATCACTCTTGTATGTTTAATTCATCATTTTTTATAGTATAGTAATTCATTTTACTTTCTTTTTCTACAGCTCCCGACTTTTGTATTTATTTTAAATTATATTTTTACGAGGCATTCAAAAGACCTAAAAGCAGCTATGCTTGGTCATACTCTAGCATTTGGACTTAATGGTGTATTTGTTGGTATGAATAATTGTTATTTTGCACTGTATATCAGTTGTTTTTATCACATTATTTTTAGATATTATCAAACTCACAGTCGGTCGACCGAGGTAAACAATAATTAATTAAAATTTATTTTTGCAAGTTTTAATGACATTCAAATTGTACTTAAGGCCTGATTTTTTCGATCGATGTTTTCCTGATGGAATAATGAATTCTGAAATGATATGCACTGGAGAATACTGGAGTGTCATTGATGGTCGAAAATCATTCCCAAGTGGCCATTCATCATTTTCATTTGCTTGTTTAGGATTTTTAACATTTTATTTAATTGGAAAATTTAGAATATTCTCCGATGAAGGAAGAGGAAATAGTTTAAAATTAATAATTTCTTTCCTACCTTCAATTATTGCCATGCTAATAGGTAATATCCTCTGATATTTTACAATTTTCAATTAGATATTAATTATTGAATTTTCAGCTATATCAAGAACTTGTGATTATCATCATTGGAAAGAAGATGTAGTCGTTGGAAGTTTAATCGGTCTTTTAATTGGCTATTTATGTTATCGACAATTTTTTCCACCTCTTGCAAGTAAAAAATCAAATCTATGTTACGAAATGCTTTATCATCTCTCTGTTTCCAATGACTCAAATGATCTGCTCGAAAAGGATATTAAATGGATCTAATTTTGTAAAAATTTTAAATAATCTTGGTACCCAGTGAAAAATATTTTCTTCAACCGGAGTCCGGAGGCAAGACTTAACGAAGGACGGCGGCCAAAGTCCAAATATTAGAAAATTCCGGACTATATTTCTCACTGGGTAGTGTCACTTGAAATTTTTACCGATGAATTTTAAATTTTAAATGTGATTTTCGACATTTTTGAAATTATCGAAAGATGATTTCAAAACTTTTTGAATTTCGAAAAATATTTTTGAAATAAAACCGTTAAAAATAAATCTGAATGTTCAAAAAATATTTTTAATAAAAATGTGTAATCTTTAAAATGACAATTCTATATTGAATGATAATGCAAAAAAATACAAAAAGTTGTTTATTACTCATCAAAAATATCACAGTATTTATTTCTTTTCAAATACTTACTACAATGCGCGCTAATATGAGAGCAGTGAAATGCTGATGACACATGACACAACATACTCATTTATATATTCATAACTGTTCGTATAGTAGACATTTCACTGTAGATAATTGGATAAGAACTTTTACAATACATGTCTATAAATTACAGTCATCTCTCGTACTCTCTCATTAGTTTATTGTCATCACTCGTGGTCAGTCGAGTTTTAAAAGTGAAGTGAAAATATAGCAAAATATGAAATTGTCAACGGGAATCATTGTTCTTATCAGCACTTTATTGTATGTCGTCTATTCGGCAGAGATTAAAAATTGCGGTGAGTCATAAAAAGTTTTTATATTTTTTAGATAGAATTGTTTGTGATTTTAAATGAATAAATTTAATTTTACAATTCAGGTTCAACTGAAGGAAAATTTTCACGTGTAACCGTAACAGATTGTGATGAAAGTCAAGAAAGGTGCATTTTAAAAAAAGGAACAAATGCCACAATCACAATTGATTTTGAATTGGGTAAATACACTTTCATGCCTTCCCTAGTCTCGTCGTCGTCTGTATCATTTAATTGAATTAATGACAATTGACGTTAATACTTTAATTTCTTTTTTCCTAGACGTCGAAACGGAAAATGAGGTCAAGGCAGTTTGTTTTGGTAAATTAGGAGGTATGAATGATAAAAAATTAAATAATTGGAGACAATTAAGTAATTTAATTATTTTTTTCAGCTCTTGAAGTTCCATTTCAATTACCAAATCCAAATGCATGCAAAGATTCAAATCTCGAATGTCCACTGAAGAAAGGTGTTTCATACACTTACGAAGCTTCATTTCCAATACTTAAAGTATATCCTCGAGTCAATGTTGATGTGAAATATGAGCTAAAAGATAAGGAAAACAAAAATATCGTTTGCGTTCTCATACCAGTAAAAATTGTTTAAATAGAAAAATCATAACTTTGTGTTTGTGATAAAAAAAGTTTAAAAGAATTTCAAGCATTGTATTACAAATTAAATAAAAGAAAAATTTTCAGTGCGAAGTAAGCAAAAACATTATCTCTCTCATCTCTAATTTCTATAATTCCATTTTATTAAATAAATAATGTTGACTAATGGAATTTTAAGTAAATAAACATGATGCAATATGAGAAATTTATTATTTTTGATGAAATCTTAAGTCAATGAGATTACAAAATTATTTGAACAATTTTACAAAATATTTAAGGAAAACAATGAAATAAAATATTATCTTTGTAAAATTTTAAATTAGAATTTATTGTTTCTAACGTGATTGTTTCACTCGATAGTTGAGAATTTTCGAAAAGTTTACTATGATTTTTTGAAATATTCAAATTTCAAAAAATTTGTTGATAAAAATTTTAAATTTCATCATTTAGTGAACCTCGATACGAAAGGTGTTGTTATTAAATTGAACTAGATATTCATATACTAGATATACTAGATATCACACTGTTTCAGCCTATAGTATCAATTTTTTTGAAATTTATTGCAAAAATTATTTTTGAAAACGAATTTCGAAAATTCAAAATAATTTCGATATTACATTTGAAATTTAAATTTTAACGGTCGAAAAAGTGAATCTGCCTTGTAACTTTCGGCTAATTTCTACAATAGATTTTGGTTACTAGCTCGCGACTAATGGTTTAATAACTCTGAGTGAAACTTCCTAAGATAAATTGAGAATTTTTAAAGTTAATTTAAATCTAAGACTTTTTTCGAAATCGCTTTTGAATTTAAAATTTTAGTGGTCAAAATTATGAGTGAAACCAGCTAAAATATTATCATTGTAAAATTTAAAAATAGAATTCATTGTTTTGAAATTTAGAAAATATTTGTAATGTATTGAATTTTCCAAGAAAAAATAACTTGTTACATTTTGCACCATTTTTCAGTATTTTGTGCAAGTTATTTTCTCTTGGAATTTTCAAGATTTTATTTGTTTTAAAAAATTTTATCTAAAATATTTTTCAGCGATTTCAATGAATTATAAATTTTTTCTCGTGTATTTTTTGCTCATTTTACATTTTGCAGAAGAATTTTTAAATTAAGAAAACATTTCAGCATGGATAAAATAAAAAGCTTGATTATTTATTAACTTTTAAGTAGGCAGTACGCAATTATATAAAAAATTTCTTAGAAATTTGGAAAATTTTCATAACAAAACAATTTTATATCTCTTCCTACAATTTAATATTCTTTTAACGCAACTCCGAAGAAATATATAGAATGTTAATTAGTTTATGTGTTAAATATTTCCATTTTAATTGTACATGAACGTCTTAAGTTCGAGTTGATAAAATGAAAAAGAAGTGCATAATTAAAATTAGGGCAAATTTCTTGTGTAAAATAATCGAATTAGTGAAAATTCTATTAGAAACATGACACTAGCGATCAAAAGAGAAGTTTTTTAAACGAAGATAAGAATTTAAAGACGTCATCATGCAATTTTCTCATCCTTTTCCGCCTCTTCACTAAATATATTTACGAATTGAAAATTCTGTTTTATCGATTTTATTAGTCAACAATTACGATATTAAAAAAATACAATCAAGTAAAATACATTTAAACAATTTTTTAATAGAATTTTGGTGTAGAAAATGCAACTTATAAATTTAGGTTGTTGCAATGACGTGAGATCATAAAACTAATAATATGAAGAGTTTGAAACGGATATGTTAAGCAAGTAAATTAAGTTTAAATATTTGAATTTTTACAAAAATGTGTTTATAAATTTTTTCCTAACTCCTAATAATAAGTAAAAAACTCTAAGTACTTAAACACTCAGTTCTAAATGCTGAGCACTGAAACACTGAGCTGTAAATGTTGAACATTTAAATACTCTGCTATAAATCTTCAGCACCAAACATTCATTTGCAAATCCTGAGTGCTAAAATATTCTATAACAAGAGCAGAGTACTAAAAGCATCAATCAAAAGTGCTGAGCACCAAAACACTCTTCCTTAAAGTAGCTATCATAGAATAACTTAAAGCCGGAAGGTAAATAAAAAAATAAAAGCTAACTCGACTTACGTACAAATTTTTAGTTGACTTCGGGCTTTGAAATAACTATTTCTTGAACACGAGAATTTTCTTAGGTGTAGACACACGTTGCTCTTTGTTACTTTGACACTAGTTTATCCATATTAAATACCCAAAGGCCTGATGTTCAAACACAAAAAAAGAGCAACAAGTTGAGCTTTTATGCTCTTTATTGCTCCTATTTGCTCTTTTTTGTGTACACACGTCTGGGAGTTTTTGAATTATTTTTTGATTGAAAAGCTTAAGGAGTAATAAATTTAAAGCAAATTGACATAATGAAATATTCATTTCTTTGTTTGATAAAAAAAGTATTTAAATACAGTCGCATTTTAATGCAACAATGCATAAAATTTACAAAATTTAAAAATGTTTAAATTTTTACCACTTCTTTTTCTTACAATTGTTAATTGTCAAAATAATAATTGTGATTATTACAACTTGATTCAACCAAATGAAAATTTAGAAATTTACTCAAATGGATATAAACGAGGACTATCAGCAGGAAAGTACTGTTTTAAATAAAGACTTAAAGAAGAAATAAATAAATTTTTGTATACATACACATAGAAATGTTACTTGTCGATATGCAATAGAGGCACTTCCAGGATACAAAATTTCGACTGTTTGTCAATTTGCTTTTCTCTTTCCGGTAAGAAGAATAAAATAAAATTTAAAAAATTTTGACTGCTTTTAAAGCATTTCATGAAAGTTTTATAAATGTCAAAATTCATTACGAATCTCGAGAAGAGGTCGTACTGATCTTCAAGATGCACAAACATATTGTGGATGGCTCGGTAAAGTTTCAACAACTTCATTAAATAACAGAATGACAATTGAGTTTAAAACCGGATCTCTTCCTCTTGCTAGTAAATTTTTATGCAAACTTAAAGCTATTGAGGATGAGTGTCAATGTGGAAAACATAATGTAGGAAGTAAAATAGTGGGAGGAAATGAAGTCAGTTGTCCATAAATTACTTTGAATTGTATTAAAAGTTTCTTTTTTAGTCACTCGTTAATGAATTTCCATTGATGGCAGCAATAGTAGATAAAACTGGTATTCAATGTGGTGCAACAATAAGTAAGTAAAAAGATAAAGTATTTGTGTTACAAATTGCGCAGTTTTGTCACCACTAATTAGTGTTTATTAACAAACTATAAAATAACGGTCAAATAACATTCAAATTCAAAAAAGATGCGAAAAACTCGTCTTAGTAATCTTCGTTTTTAATCAGAAGTTTTAATTTAAATAATTTAATTAGAACTAATATAAAAAACTGTTAAGTTAAGTTTTTGAAGCAATTCAGTTTTTGAAATTCGTCTTCTTATTCTTAAATAGATTGATATGAAAATAACGGTCAAATAATATTCAAATTCAAAAAAGATGCGAAAAATCTTAGTAACCGTTGAGAAAAATTTATTTGCTTACATTTTTAAAATATGAAAATTTTAAATCGTAATTTCTTATTGAATGCAATCAGTGATAGTTTTCTAACTATGTTTCATCACAATAACTCGAATAATACAAATCAAAAGCAAAAAACCAGATGTCTCTAGCTATTATAGTTTTCGAGATCTCAAAGCCATCCAAAATGAACTTATAAGCTGCAATGTCTGTACAAAAATGCGGTAAAAAATTCAATAAATTATGTTCTCATTGATTAAATTATAGTATCGAATAAAGTTGTGGTAAGCGCTGCTCATTGCTTTGCTGGTTTTTCAAACTGGAGTGCATTTCAAGTTATAGTTGGAGAACATGATATAACCACTAAATTAGAAAGTTCTTTTACAAAGTCTTATGATATCAATAATGTAATTATTCCGCAAGAGTTTCTATTGGGTGATAATAATTTTGATATTGCTTTGATTTTTACTCAAACGGACATTATATTTAATTATGGTGTGTCACCGTCTTGTTTGCCATTTAAGTAAGTAAATTAAGTAAAAACTTAAACCCAAAAGTTTCTTGAGCTTAAAAACTCAGAGTGCTAAGTACTCAAAAAATTTTAAATTCAAAAATTTTTGAGCTCAAAAACTCTGAGCTTAGGTTGCTGAGTTCGGAAATTTATAAGCTCAAAAATTATCAAACTTAGTAACTTAAGCTCAAAGTTTTTTGAGCTCAGAAATGTTTGAGTTTGAGTTTTTAAACTCTGGTGTCGATTATTCAAAAAATTAAATGAATTCATTACTTTTTTGTTCACATTTTAAGATTCTTCGAAAAATCATTTACTGATGAAAAAGTTTTTGCGTTGGGATGGGGTACAGTGGAATATGGTGAGAAATTTGTTTTCATATACTGAGAAATAAACTTTATAATTGGCATAAAGTGTTTGTATAAAGTGCTTTATGACACTCATAAAATCTTTCCCATACAAACTTTTCATGCCTAATGAAACTTTTTCAACTCTTATAAAATTTTGATTATTCTTTCTGGCATAAAGTTTATTAAAATTCATTTTACAGCTGGTCCAAAATCAGATGTTTTAAGAAAAGTTGAGTTGACTGTTATAGATGATTTTATCTGTTCTGGATATGAAATTTGCACAACAGCAACAAAATATGACACATGTCAATACGATAGCGGAGGAGCTGTCATTTTTCAAGATCCAAGCAATAATCTTTTATATAATATTGGCATTATCAGGTATTGAATTTAGTTTAACCTTTTCCTGGTAGTTTTATTTGAAATTTTGACCGTTAAAATTTAAATTTCAAATGTGATTTTCGAAAATATTTTGAATTTTTCGAAATTTGTTTTCGAAAATAATTTTTAATCTAAAAACAAAATATTTTAAATTTAAAGCTGAAATGATGAGAAATGAAGCCTTTATCAGTTGTATAATAACCTTTGTTAAGTCGAGGAACATTATTGACTAGCTAAATGTTGTTATTTAAGTTTTTTGTCAACAAACTTTTTCAAGTTTGAATGATTTCGAAAAATCATAGTAGACTTTTACGAACATTCTCTAACGGTCGAATAAAACTACCAGGAACATTTTATAAAATGATTTTTAATTCAATATTTCTTATAAAAAAGATCTGGTGGTGATTGTGGAATAGGTGATATGAGTTATAACATCAGAATTACAGCACAACTTGATTGGATATTGAGCAAAACAATGTCAACTGTTTATTGTGTCAAATAAATTTTTATCTATTATTTACTACTTCTTTTTTTAAAATGAAATTTAATAAAAACAATTAGTATGAATATGTATTTAAAATTATTTAATTTTAGTAGTTTCTTTCAAAAATTTAACCGTTAAATTTTGAATTTTAAAATTTTGAATTTTCGAATTTTTCGAAATACATTTTCGAAAATAAATTTTTGAAATAAAAACAAAATAATTCAAGTTTTAAACTGAAATGAAAAGAATTTAATTTTAAAATAATTTTTAAAAGACTGATAATAAGAACTCTAAAAATTTGTATATATTGCATACAATATATTACCTGCTGTCAACCCCAAAAATGTTTATGTTTCTTCATATCCAACTTTTTTGTGTGTTCGCATTTTATCAGCGTAATTAACAACTGATATCACCGACGACAGTAACAAAAAAGTTAACTTACTTGCTTTCAAGAAAAGTCGAGTGTTGTTTTCTGTCAAGTTCAATTTAAGTTTTTAAACTTTAACTCGGAAAAATAAAATGTTTTATAATAACATAATTAAATTAATTCTGATTACACAAAACTTTTTGATATTAGCGGTGGCTCAAGTGAATTTTAATGAATACACAAAATGCGATTATTATCAAAAGCTCAAACCATTTTCAAAGTTTGTCATTACTTCACCTGCATTTCCGAGACAATATTCACGTGGAATTTCTTGTCGTTGGACAGCAGAAACTTCTGCTGGATATAAATTGTCTCTAGATTGCAATAATGTTGAAATTCCATTATCATTTGCTTGTCTCAGTGATCAAATTCAAGTGTCATCAAGTGGACATTCTGAAATGGCTGACGCAAAACGATTCTGTGGAAATTCAGCATTTAAGGTTGAATCATTGAGCACACGAATGACAATTTCTTTAAAAACATCTCAAAATTCTATCGGTGGAAAATTTAGATGCACAGTTAAAGCCATCAAAAACAAATGCACGTGTGGCTCGAGAAATCAAGGAAAAATTGGTAATAATCGTTTGAATGATGGAATAAGCATGTGTCTGAGTAATTAATGTGATTTAATTTATTGTAGCAGGTGGAAGCAATGCTTATGCAAATGAGTATCCAAGTATGGCTGGTCTTGTTGATTTCATAGAACGTCGAATTTACTGTGGCGCAACATTAAGTGAGTATATTAAAAATTTGATAGTGTCGGAAGACGTCATTTGTCCAAAAACTTCTTTCAAAATTACTCTTATCAAGAAAACCCTACTCGTAGTGTCACTCGAAATTTTGACCGTTAAATTTTTCTGTTTTAAATGTTTGCATTCCCCTTTTTGAATATTTTTTGAATTTTCGAAATTCGTTTTCGAAAATCATTTTTGAATCAAAATAATTCAAGTTTTAAGCTGAAATGTTGTGAACTAAAGCTCGTTTTAGTTTACTAACAACATGGTTTACACTGAGGAATATTAATAATTAGTTAAATGTTATTATTCAAGCTTTTTTGCATGAGGTTAGTTGATAGCAAAAACAGAGTAACCATAGAATTTTAAAATATTAATTTTGTTAGATTTTTTGATAGAGTTCTTCCCCTTTCCTTTTTTTTAAAATAAAATTTCGAAATATCATAGTTGTATACCCCTTAGAACTTTTATTTTCAAATTACTGTTCCTAGCGGTCTTGCAACACTACCAGAATCAAGATAAAAATGTAAAGATATATAACTATCGTTTATATTTTTCAGTTTCAAGCTTATATGCCTTATCAGCAGCACATTGCAAATCAGGTCGTGCCATATCAAAATTAGGACTGATTGTTGGTGAACATGATACGGAGAAAGGATCTGATTCTAATTTTACTCTGCTTGTGAGAATTTCTCAGTTTATTCTTCATACCGGTTTCAATCAACAAACAAATGAGCATGATATCGCACTTGTAAAATTGGCATCTCAATTGACATTCAACAATGGAGTTCAAGCTGCTTGTCTTCCCTTTGAATTCATAGACAAATCATTGATTTCACGTAATGTTCAAGCTGTAGGATGGTGTGTGAAAGTAAAAATGAATTCTTTTGATCAATTTGTAAATTTTTACATTCATTTAGGGGTACACTAGAATTTGCTGGACCACAATCAAAAATTCTTCAACATGTGACACTTCAAATTGTCAATTATGGCAATTGTACAAAGAATCAAATTTGTACATATGGAAAAAATAAGGACACATGTCAGTCGGGTGAGAATTTTGTTAAAATTGAATTCTTTTGTGTAGGGTTTCTGTAAAATAGCTGTTTTTATTATTATTTTATATTTCAACCCCTAAGTTGGCTTCTTTTAATGCAAATTGTTTAATTATCTTCTATTTAGTCAAATTTAATTTCATTTTGTAAACAAAGACAAGAAAATTTGAAATGTAAAAAACTTTTCTTAAGATTCTCCAGATGGCGCTTTCATCGAAATTCAAATTTGAAATGACCGTTAAATCAGAACTTAAAACAGATAAAGTTGTTAGATAAAAGATACATTTATTTAACTCTTATGCTCTATTGAGTTAAAATTAGTTTTATTTTGTGAACAAAGACAAGAAGATTGTAAAAATGAAAAATTAGGAAAAATTTTTTTTCCCTAGTTCTTTCTCCTTGTTTATGCTTTTATTTCAACTCTTAAAATAACTTATTTTATAAAAAACTGTCTCTATTATACCTCTATTTAAGTCTAATCTTGTTTTCATTTTATAAACAAAAAAAAGAAGAAAACTTTTCTCTAAAATTATCATCTTCAGATGGCGCTTTCATCAAAATTCAAATCTGAAATAACCGTTAAATTAGAATTTAAAATAGATGCCATTGAAAGTGAATGAGAAAGAAAATTTTGTCAATAATATTTTAAACTACATAAAAGATCTCAAACAAGGATTTTTCTAAAAAATATTCTAAAAAGATTTCGTTATAAACCAAGAAGAATCAACTCTTGATAGTGAAAACAGAGTAACCATTGAGATTCAAAAATTTTTTATAAAACTAATAAAATAAATTTTTCATAGTTATTTCATCTTGTACAGTAAAAACAGTTCCAAAAAAGCAGTTGTTTTCTCCAGTTTTTACCAAACTTTTTTATTGTTATCAGAAACCCTACTTTTGTCCAACATATGAAACTGATTGTTGTCTTTGTTTGAAAATACTAGACAGTGGTGGTCCATTATATCTATATGAAAGAAATAAACTCTACGTCATCGGAATAGTATCATATGGATTTGAATGTGCGACAAAAGAACCAGCAGTAAACACTAAAGTGACTGCATATCTCAATTGGATTCTCGAAAACACTCATTCCAATGATTATTGCGTTCTGTAGTATTTTTCAATTTAAAAATATCTCACGAAAAAGTGTAAGTTCAAAAGGCGAAAAAGAACGAATAAATTGTACCGGTAGAGAGAGTGACCTTACGTTAGATCAATACAATATTACTTGGGCAATCGTCCAAATTTTCTCTTTACTAAATCTCACTTTTTTCCTCTCGTGAAAAAAGTCACCTCAGTTTTTCAGCTTTCTTTGTAAAATCAACAAGTTTACTGCGATTAAAAAGAGAAAAAAGTTTTAAGTGACAATTATGGAAGTTGCACAATCTTATAAAGCTGGATGGAAAATGAATCAAGATGAAGAAGGTTTGTGAATAGATAAAAAATTAAAATGATGTTACAATTAAAAAGAAACTTTTGCATTAAATACGCAAAAGAAATTTTTTTTTCCTAATTTTCTTTCTCTCTCTCTTCTATCGTGTATTAATTTACATCTCACTAGCAACAATCTTAGCGGAAAAGGAAAAATCTTTTTTCTTCTTTTCACTCTCAAACTTTTCTCTCATATTTTTTTTTTAGCATGCTACATTGAGATTGATGACGATGCTGATGATGAAACAGATGAGAGTGAAATAAAATCACACTGGGATAAATTACCAGATTTATTGCTTGAACAAATTTTTTCTTATCTCACTATAAGTGAAAGGTAAATATGGTCATAGTTTCATATTACAACGACTTTTTTTGTATCTAAATTTGATTTATATGACCGTTAGATAATTTCAAAATTCTAGGGGAATGCAAACAAAATTTTTTTATTTTTCGATTTTTATTTAGTTAAATCTTGGTGTAAATAATCAAGAATTTTAACCGTTAAAATTTGAAATTTTATTGTGTTTGCACTCCATTATTATTCGAATATTTTCGAAATTATTTATTGTGAAAAAATTTAATTTATTTCGAAAACTCATGACGGCAGACTTTTCAGAACTTTCTAACAGTTCGAATAAAACTACTAAACATTAAATGTTTAAAACCCTGAAGACCAAACAGAATTTTTTTCCGATAAATTTTTTGGATTTTGAATTGAAATTTTAACAATTTCCCCTGAAAAATTATTGAAAATTCAAATATCCGTTACGAAAAAAGCATTTTTGTTCCCACATTTTGACATAAATTAAGATAAATATCAATAGATTAGTGTTCAAAATGAATTTAAAACATTGATTCAGCCAATATTTATCTAATAAAATATTTTGAATTTGTTCGCATGATTTTGCATATTTTTAACGGTAATTCTTAATTTGAATTAAGTATCAAAACGGTTTGTTTGGCCCCAAGGATGTATTCATCATTTTGACACAACTGTAACTAAGTTCTAAAGAGCTTAGATAAGAAATTAAAGAGAAAAATGAAAAAGTAAAGTTTTTTTTAGAAATTTATCACTCATGAAATTGCCTTTAAAGAAAATGATTTTGTAATTTAATCAAAAAGTTTACACATCTTGAATTTTAACTAATTGACTCATTTTCTTCTCCCTTTTAAATTAAATAAAGTGAAATTTTAATTAAATTTTCTCTTTCACCCTTAGGTATTATTGTTCATTAGTCTGCAGTCAATGGTACAGAGTTTTTTATTTGAAAAATGTTTGGAGGAATTTTTGCGTCGTTGACGATACACTTTGTAGACAAAAATTCAATTATTACAGCGGCTGGCAGCCAGTTCTCGACTGTTTAAGAGCTCAAACATGTCTGACTCGAATAGGTCGATATATTAAAGGAATTTCAATTCAACCAACGTATAATTTCAACAATATTTCACAATTTATGACTCTTCTCACCTTCAATATCCAACAAAGTCGTCGTGATTGTGATCCGACTTATTTTGAAGTTGGTAAAAGAATAACAAGTTTTAAATATTTATTTCCATGCAATATGGCAAATGATCAACAAGATATTAAACTCTATGGTACTGGTGGTCAATTGTTGAAAACTTTAAAAGCTTTGCTATTTGAACTCAACAAATTAAAACATTTAAAACTTATTGACTTAATGTTGGAACGATATGAAGCAAAACATCTTCTTGATGAAGTTCTTGAGTCATGTAATATGGTGCTACAGCATCTTGTTTTAATTAATGTCACAAACACTCACTGTCCAATCCTACACGTTGGACTTTTTTTAAATCTAAAAATTCTTATAATATCACCACAAAATCTTGATGATGATTGTTTACAGCTTTTATCGTCAACAACATTGCAGCATTTACACATTTTTCAAAACAGTTATAGTCCATCATCACCTACAGCATGTAGTGCAAAAGCTTGGAAAAATTTTCGCCTAGAAAAACCTAAAGCAAAAGTTCATTTGAGAATTGAAAGACTTTCATCATCAGCAGGAACTGATTTAACTTTACAACCATTTGCACCAGTTTATTCAGTGACTTATAAATCATCAAAAGAACAAATAACAGCTGAGAAATTAATTTCAATTGTAGATATGTATAAATATACATTAACAACATTTGGTTATGAAATGCTTCCAAATTTTGAATCACCAAAAGCATTTGATGAAAGATCTGATAGTTTATTAATACTTATGGCACGACAATGTCCGAATTTAACAAGTCTCACAATTCGTGAATCAGTTTCAACTTCAACTTTGTTATTACTTGCAAAAACAGCAATAAATTTGAATGTATTGAATGTGAGAAAAAAGTCAGTGATTAAAAAAATGGATTGGCCTAGAAATCGTGAATGGTCTGAGGAATTTTTTCAGTGGTTACAAATTTCATCACGTTCATATGAGTCAACAGAAAAAGAAATTTCTCAGATTCTTAAATGTCGATGGACGATGCTAAGTGACGAATGTTTTGAAAAGCTTGAAATACATTTACCGGGTTTTGTGCTTTAACAAAAGATAAATTTTTTACAAGAAATAATAGAATATTTTGATTTAACCGTTAAAATTCAAAATTCTAGGGGAATGTCAACTGAAAAATGTTTTAAAATTCCCCCTAAACTAAATCTTTTAAGAAATCACTAAATTTCCTTACTAATTGTACTTTAAATTATAGTTTATGATTCAATAGTTTTTTACAATTAGATAGGAAATAAAAACAATTAGAAATTTATAACAAAATTAATTTTTTAAAAGAAATTTTTGTAACGGCTTTAAAAAATTCAAATTCAAATTTGAACCGTTACTCAACATTCAGATATTCTATTATTTCTTGAATTTCTCATCAGTTTATGAACTCTGTCCGGTTCTTTTTTTCATGGTTTCTATGGATAATGATTTTTATGTCAGGAGAAAGAAAATATTATTAAGTACGTGTTGATAAATTTCAATTATATTTCATTAACGTGTGTGGGTTTTCTGATATTATCGAAGAAAATTTGCTTTACAATGAAAGACTATTAAAACTTTTTTTGTGTAGGCATCTCGTTTTCTTAATAAATATATATTCAAGGTATAAACACTTAAACAATTTTTTTAATCTAATTAAAAAAGCATTTTTAAGGAAATAAAAATTTTGTGTTCTTTGGATAACAATAATAACGGTCATTTAATATTTGAATTATTTTACTTAAAGCATGCAAGTTGACTTACTCAAAAAATGTCTCTAATTCATTCAGAATTTATTTGATTTAATCAAAATTTGGCAAATTTATATGAATTTCAATAAATTCTTAAACTTACAAAAGTTTTGGCCAAAATAAATAAAATCTGAAATTATTAGAGAGAATTTTATGTAAGTCAACTTGCATCCAAGTTGCACAAAAACAAGTCAAGTTTACAAGCAAGTTCCGAGCCTTACAAATAAATGACGAATATTCTGATAACATCAGACTAACTCTCTGTTTTTATTAAGTCATGTTGTCAGCAACGATAACTTGAGCAAATAAAAATTTAAGTTGACATTCTGCCAGACTTTGATATGTCTGCCGATAGTTTAGAGGAAGAGTATCTGACCGGAAATCAGGAGATGAAGATTCAATTCCTGCTCAGACTAAACATTTCAAAGTGTCCTTTTGTCTGCTTATCTGACAAGTCATACCGTTGAAATATTGGTTAACAAGTTGTATGAGTCTATATGCTTCAAATTGAAGTAATCATAAACAGCGTCCTACGCTTCACTATGGAATTATAGAAAAGAACCACCATTCAAAAATTGAAAGCAAAAGAGTTCTCAGGCCTTGATTCAAACAAACAATCACTTACGTGTTTCACAATTATCCGAATTATGAAAATCAATAAATAATTCTTTTAAATTCAATATAAAAATAAATTTCTATCCTGTAAATAAATTAGTAATTTTTGTATTTAAAATATTAAAAAGTTAGTCAATTTAGTAAATAGAACGTAAAATTGTTTATGAAAAAAATATTTATATCGAGCTCCTACTCTGTTGTACTTAAAATTTTCAATTGTTGGCAAGGTGAAGTGAAATTCCATTAAGAGCTGGTATTCTTAAATTCCTTATCGAATAAAGCTTAAATAAACTGTTTTCTGTGAGTAATTTCACTAAGTAAGTGAAGTGAGCTTTTATAATCGCCTTACCGAAAGATTTTTCCTTCAATTCAATGGGCTTAAAGCTGTCAGTTAACCTTGAAAAGCACAAATTAGAATGAAAATTTTTTACCTTTTTAGCGGGCTGTTAAATAAAGTTTTTTAGCGTATTTTTGTATAGCTTTTAAGTTCATTTTGGCTGGCTTCGAGATCTCGAAAACAAAAATAGTTAGAAACTTTCGGTTTTTTGCTTTTGATTTGTGCTATCGAGTTATTGTGATGAAATATAATTAGAAAGCTGTCACTGATTGCAGAACTCGAAAAATTACGAATTAAAATTTCTATACTGAAAAATGTAAACAAAAAATTTTTTCTTTGGTTACTAAGATTTTTTTCTTTGACGCGATTTTTCGCATCTTTTTTTGAATTTGAATTTGATTTGACCGTTATTTTCAGAATAGATAAAATATTTTGTTTAAAAATGAATGTTTTAATGCTGTAAACTGTTAACACAAAAATGCGCTTAAGTACTCCAATCCATGGTTGTGTATTTTCTGTATCTTCTTGTGATTTTACTTACTTGAAAGTTTTTTAATTGCTTAAGTTTTTTACTGTTATTTACTGAAAAAAAGGCAAAGTAGAAAAAGAAAAACTCTTGGAGATTTTTTTAGCTCTTAATCTTCATTTTCTATTTCTGTTTGACTACAAATTACAATCCGGTAGTATTGTCATTTTTACTCATTTTAGTAATTATTAACGGGTTTTTTCCATTTCCTTTTTTTAAATAACTTTTTTAAGGTCTTTTCATTTAATCATTTTTTGCTTTAACAATTTATTATTTTCTTCAATGCGATAAAATATGTAGCTGCCATGTTAGGAAAACTTTTGTTTTTCATTATTTTGCTATCAAGAGCATGAGAAAAGAGGTGAAAATTTCTCCATTTTATTGTCTTAATTTTTTATTTAATTTTCACATTTTTTGCATAAGTTTTTCTTTTCTTTCTTTTGTTATCTCTTATAAATATAAATTTTTGTCTCAATCATTAGCTGCCATAAATATGTTTTTTATTTATTAATTTTCAATCAAAGTTTTAAAAAAAATTGACTAAACACTGGATAGGAAGAAGAGATGAATGAAAGTAAGAAAATCTGAGTCCAATTTGAGGACTTTTGACTCAATTCTTAAATGTTAAATGAGGCAAATATTTTGAACAGTCAAAAAGTTTGTTTTTAAGTAAATTAACAGAGACCGAAACTGTTTTGCAATTAACTAAAATTTCACTAATTTTTAGTTGAAGTTTTTTAATCGACTAAATTTAGTTGAATTTTTTAATTAGGATTCAAAACAAAAAAGCTTCCAAAAAATTCCGCTATGAAAATTATAGATAGCGCTTAGATCATTTTTGAAGCGCCATCTATAATTTTCATAGCGGAATTTTTCGGAAACTTTTTTGTTTGCCGATATCGGCACTGACGGCCGAACCCTAGTTGTTTTTAAATTTCAAAACAGTCTCGAACTCTAATAAATTCATTTAAAATTGATAAATAATTATTTATTGATATCATCAATTTACTCTTTGCAGCTTAGATAAATTTAAGCAAATACTCATATAACATTTTTTCTGTTATTTTTGAGGTTCGGTCATCAATGCCGATATCGGCAAACAAAAAAAACTTCGCTATGAAAATTGTAGAGGGCGCTTAGATCGTTTTAAAGCGCCATCTACAATTTTCATAGCGGAATTTTTTAGAAGTTTTTTTGTTTGCCAATATCGGCACTGACGGCTTAACTCTAGTTATGAAAGAATTTTCAAAAAAAGAAAAATGAACTTTTTTTCTTTATTTTAAAGTTTTTCTTTTTTAAAGCTGAAGAAATATGCATTTTTATGCTATGCTAGAAAGCGTCTAGAAAATTTTTTATTTCATTCATGTTTTATGAAGAGAAAAAATGGGGCTTAAAATGATTTGTCATTTTTTTAAATAGATATTACTTTTAATATTTCTTCTTTCTCTTCACCGCTATAATTGAAAAAATTTACATCAATAAATAATGAAAATAATTAGCTTTTCTTAATTGACAGATGCTGCTACTCGCTTTCTTCTTTTTTTTCTCTTTTATTACAAATTATTTTTGAATAAATAATAGAGTTTTGACATTATTACAGAATTATGCATATAATTTCTTCTTATCTGCATAATGTCAAAATCTAAGAAATAATAATAACCGTTAAAATTCAAATCTAGGGGAATGTCAACAAAATTTTGACAAAAAATTACTTGATAATTCCCCTAAAACTGCTTTTTTGAAAATAAAATTTTTAGGAATTCACTGAATTTTCATTTTAATTATAGTTTATAATTCAATATTTCCTCACAATAAGATAAGAAATGAAAAAATAATTAGAAATTCATAACATAAAAGAAATTTTTGTAACGGCTTTTAAAAATTCAAAAAAATGATCTAAGTAGGATATTGAAATAGAGTAAATCATTTGATTTTCAGACACTTTAGTTAGGCAACAATAGAAAATGTCAAAAATATCATTTATTATAAGCTAGAGCTTTTTTGACCATTTGAAAATACATTTGAATGTCAAAAGTCTTTTATTATTGAGTTATCAACGAAAATATGATTAAATTTATTTTTGAGCCTCTCAAATAGTTTTATATTTTCTAGTTTTAGTCACTCAAACAAGCAATGTTTATTTTAAATAAGATTTTTTGTAAATCGAACATTTTTAAATACATTGAAATTTTGTATTGAAAAATTAATGGCCCAAAATTAAATGATTTACTCTATTTTATTATTTCTTGATATCATACTTGTAGAGAAATTTTCTTAATTATATCTATTTCTGTTTTGAATAATTTATTGCCATGAAAATTGTACGAAAAAAAATCTTAAATTTCCACGTGTGTAAAATTTTTTCCACATAAAATAATTTAACGAGAAGTAAAAGAGAAAAAAATATAAAATTTTGTAGCAGTTCTTGAGAGGATATAGAAAGTCAATATTTAACATTTTGTTTATTCACTGCTGCAGCAAATATGTAGCTAAAGCATCATTATCAAAAAAAATTATAATTTCATGCCATAAAGGAATTAAATTTCAAGTAGTGTTGTTACACAGGCGGCTTAGATTGCCTGTGATAATATTTACAAAAAATTACGCTATGGAAATTGTAGATGACGCCTAAATTGTTTTTTAAGCGTCATCTTGCGGAATTTTTTGTAAATATTATCACAGGCAATCACAGTCTACCTGTGTTACAACACTGATTTCAAGAGTAAATGCTACAGTAGAAAATTTTCTTCTCAATCCAGTCAATTTTGTCCAAATTCAGTGAAATTTCTATTTTTTTTTGTTGTTTCAGTTCAAGGACTAGCAATAATGATAGAAACAAAGTAAATTTTTAATATTTTCATTAGAATTTTTTTTAAAAAGCCGCACATGAATCATGTAAAAAGAGAATATTTTACACTGAATTATGTATAAATTTCGAAAGTAATATTATTGTCCAAAAGGAAACATTTTCATTGTATTCACATTTAATTCTCATCATATCCGTCATAAAGGACTTTTGATATTAATTTTTACCAATTATTAGAGAGAAATTTTTTATTTGCATGTTTTTTTCCACACAAATTATTCACCTGAATAAATTTTTTTATTGTCTTATTATTTTGCCATGCCAAATGGGGATTTTTTCTTTTTTTTTTATTCGAAAATAAAATTTATATTGTCAATATTTGTTGTTCTTTCTATTTATGTTGTCTTTTTTTTAGCCATGCCAGTTTGCCACAAAAAAGTTCAGCAGAATTCAATAACGTATGACATCAAAAGAGTTTAGTTTTTGAGAGAAAGAAAGAAATTAGTGTAAGTGTGTGTCATTTACCACAATTTTAAAAGACATCTCAAAAATTTCTTTCTTTCTCTTTGATATGAATAAAAAATCTTGTGGTGAATTTGTAAACATTATAATAAGAGAGAAAAACTTTTTAACTGGGATAGTTGAACTTGTAATGACAACATGTTTGGAATGTGGGTATAAATATATTTGTTCGCTTTTTCAAAAGGGTTTCTTTTTTTAAACGAGAGAGAAAGAAAGATGCATAAAGTTTTATTACAATGTTTTTCAAGGAAGACTAGATTGAAAAATTTTTCAGTTATTTTTGAATTTGAAATAACGCGTTTCACTTTTATTGAGAAAAACACGCTAAAAATTTTCAAATTTCTTCTTTTTAAAGAAAATTGCTGAATAAAACTTGTTTGTTTTAGCTTTTAATCATTATCGAATGAATGAATCAAGAAATAAACGCTTTGTTTTCAAGAAAATATACTATAAAGAATATTTAACGTTTTATCAAAATTAAAATTTAACGAAAATTTCTTCGTTAAAAATTTTATAACGAACACAAAAATTGTGAATATATAACGTTTTTATTTTCAAAATTGAAATTTAACGAAAATATTTACGTTAAAATTTTCATAACGAATCTATAAAGAAAATTATTTCGTTAAAAAAATTTAACGAAAACAAAAAAGCGCGAAAATTTAAATTTAGGAAAAATAACGAACAATTCAGTCTTTTTGGAAATTTTAGTATGTATATGTTAGTAATAAAAAGCAAAAGGGTGCAGTAAACAGTAACAGAGTTTAGACAGCATAGCTTAAGATTATCGATGAGAAAATCCACTCATCGGACAGATGGAAATTTGAATAGCCATAAATGTTATTGCTACTGATATTGAACTGTTAAAATTTACTGTTTATGCTTGAGTTAGATCTGAAATATGTAATTTTCCAGTCGACTTCTTCAAATAAACAAAAAAATTTTTTCGACATTTGAATGTGGTTTCTCTCGCTTATTCAAAAATGTATTTATGAGGCATAAAAAGTCTACTTTATGACACTCATAAATTTTTTTCCATACAAACTTTTTATGTCTCATAAAACTTTTTTAGCTCAAATAAAGTTTTAATTTTTT
>JACWBX010000943.1:0-10395 GCA_014622435.1 Polypedilum pembai
ATTATTTTTATGATAAATGTGTATGATTCAATGATAATTTTTATTAGTTTGAAATTTAAAAGTCAAATAATTTAAATTTATTATAAAAATAATTAATTTCCAATAACTTTTATATTAGAGTTTTAAAATTTTCATAATTAAATGTTTTTTTTCGAGTTTTTACAAAATTTAATATTTTTTGCATTTTTATCAAATTTAGGTGAATTGAAAAATCCAACCTTAACTGTTATTAGAAAATTTTCTAAAAAAATCTTGCTGAAACAAAAAATTATAAAAAAAGTTTTATTCAAAATATTTTTATATTTTTGAATTTATTGAATTAAAATATATGTACGTTAATTGAAAACTAAGTTCAATTTTCTAAAAGAATGTATATGAAAATATGCAAGATATTCATTTGTAAGTAAAATAAATTAATAACAAAATTTATTTCAGCAAAACTTTCAGGTTTAGCATTATCATTCATAATTCTAACTTAGATGGGTGACCGCATTTAATTATATGAAAATAATTAAAGTTAATGATCCAATTAATTAATTTTTTGTAAATTTAAAAATTCAAATATTTGATTTTAATTATTCAATAATGAAATAGCGACCAAATATTTTCATAATAAATTTCAATTAGCAAATATTAGAGTTTTTATTATTGGATATTTAAAATTTATCATTAGTACATTTAAATTAAAATTATTTAAATAATAAATTCAATTATTTTTTCATTAGGAAAATTTTATTATTAAATAATTAAAATTAAATATAAAAATATTTAGTTCCTATTTTAATATTGAATAATAGAGTTTTCCATACAAATTATTATAATAATAATAAAATATTTCTTTGGGTGTACAGTTTAAAAACAATAACACGAAACCATTTATTCCTTTTTGATTATTATTCCTTGAACTTCTTGTATTTTTTTAAGCTATTAAGATTACTTTTAGGATTTTACTACCAGTCCAGAGTTTTAGAGAAAATCGCAAAATAAAATTTATCAAAATATCAAAAAGTTCCCAGGCCTTGGCTAAAATTAAATTTCATGAAAAATAAAAAAGATAGAAAATTATCAAAGATTTTTCAAATTTTGGCTTAGAAATCGTCATGAATGCAGAGTTGATTTTTGTATAATTATTTTAGATAATTTTCCCAAAAAATCCCAAATGTTTTAAAGAATTAAAAATTGTTTTAGAGTTATTTAAAGTAGAGATTTGAATTACGACCAAAATCGCACTTTAGACTTCAAAAACCATGAGCGCTGGCCGAAAAACCGATATTATTTATTTTTTTAGAGTTTTTGTTCTTTTGAAACTTTTGCTCTAACAGAGTCAAATCAACTGCTTTTCTGCAAAAACTTTTTAGCGGATTTTTGTAACTTTTCAAGTATAAAACAGCTAATGCTTACTGAAACTCTGCTCGAAAATTAAGGGAAAATTTTATTTATACCTGATGATTGCAATTAAATTAATAACTTTTTTACCGTCAAGAATAATTTCTCAAAAGTATGAAAAAGTCAGAAAGAAATGAGAAAGTTTCTTATGAGATTGTCTGAATAGTTTTAATATTGTTAAGAAAGTCTGTGTGATGAGCTTGAATTAATATTTATTTTATAAATTGATAATTGTGGAAATTTTTTATTTAATTTTTCTTTGTTTTCAGAATTAAGATAAAAAGGATAATGCTTAAGTTTTCAAAGATTTTTTGTCGGACTAACTTGAAGATGAATTTTATTTAATTTGTAATTCTATAAAAGTTTGTTTAGAAATTTCTTTTATTAAAATAGAAAACTTCATTAATGGATTAAACTAATAATTTGCTTTTATTTCCATAAAATTCTTCGAAATTCTAAAGTATTCATAAAAACTTCTTACATCTTTGATGAAAGCAAATTTATTCCTCCTTTAAATTCAAATCAATTTTATCAAAAAAGTTTTATTTTTCTTTTGACAATTGAAATATTTTTATATCAATAAAAGCGAGGTTGTATTGACTCAATAGAACATTTTGATGAAGGTCTGAAAGGCGAGAATTCTTCCAAGTCATTGAAAATCTTTCTTTTGTATTCTAAAGGGTTAAAAATCTGCTCTGAGTCATGGCTTTTCTCCCTAAAGATTTGCAGTCAATTGAGTTCAGTTTAAAGGGCTTTTTATGAAGTGTGCAATATTTTAATAATTATTTTTGTGTATTTTTCTGCTCATTATCATGAAAATATAATCATGAATAATTATTGAATTATTTTAATGTTTTATTCATTCATTGCATAAAGTTTCAATTTTTCCACATACTTAATTTAATTGTTATAAATATTTACTAAAGGTTGAAAAAACCTTTAATAAATTTTATTTCACGAGATTTTTTGCAGTAAAATTCATAAAAGAATGAATAAAAAATTTTCAGAGTTCGAAATCGTTTTACAATTCAACTAAAATTCAACTAATTTTAGTCGATTAAAAATCTCAACTAAAAGTTAATCAATTCGTGTTTTATTTTAAAAAGACTAAAAATTACTTGAATTTTAGTTATTTGCAGATGATTTTGGATTCTGAAAATTTTTATATGTATCCAGGTTGCATATTAATAACTTCAATATATTTTTTCTCGAAAAAAAAAATTCAAATTTACAAGTCAATTGAATGAATTTTCCTCTTTTGTGAAAAATTTTTATTTTATGAATGTGTGTGGAATATTTTTCAAGTGAAAAGCAAATGTTGATTTAACCCCATAAAATATATAAAAACATTTCTTTTTCACTCTTTTAATTACAACCACAATTTTTTCCACTTCTTTTGATCAAGAGTTTTCTCATTATTATTATTTTTTTGCTTTTTTTTATAAAGTTTGAGTGATTTTACAAAAAAATAAAACCATTGTGGTTTTGTTTTTATTTAATCATTTACTGGAGATATATTTGGAATGAAAATTTTATCATAATTAATGAGTGAAGACAAAAGCATTTTTGTATATAATGTTAAATGAGGGAGGAGATGAATTTCAAGTTGATTTTAATTAAAAAAAGGAAAATTTAATTCAATTTTATTGTATTGCATTTCAAATATTCATTAATGGATGATATTTGAAATTCTCTGTTTTCATTTTGTTAATTTTGTTATTTACTTAAATTTATGCTTAAATTAATTTATTTAAAATTTTTTGTATCTTAATCTTTAAAATGTCAAAATACTGTTTTTAACTGTTTTAAAAAATTTGAATTTTGAACTTGAATTTTACTTTTACTTTTGAACCTCAAAATTTCAAAAATTTGAACTTCAACAAATTTAAAAATTTCACAACTTTATCATACAAAGTGATTTTAAAACCGATTTAAAAAAGGAAATTTTTCACAGTAAATAAAACAATTCACAAATTGCAGATCGTTATTCATATTTCCTTCAATTCACAATAAAAAGAAAACCGTGAATTTTCTTTTTCTTCTTTTGTGCAGTAATGCAAAGAAACTCATGAATAAGTTAAGCTTTCACTTCCCCTCTTATTTTATTTCCTCTTCTCTTCGTAATTGTTTTTATCGCCATTAAACATTTTTCTTTCTCCACTCTGAATAATAAAATTTATATTTTCCCTTTTTCCTTCTGCTTCGTGAATCACAATATTCTTAATGCACTTGAATTTCTTCTTTGGTCCACTTGAGAGTGAGAAACTGCTTTATTTTTGCCCACATTCACAAAATGATGATTCTTTTATATTTTTTCGTTTCGTTTACGATGATGAGTTTCATGTCAACCTGAAGATATGAAAAATGTTATTATTATTGCAAAACTTTTATGACTGGCTCTGAAGAAAGGTGTGTGTGTGAGTGAAAGATGAAAAAAGAAAAATATGTGAGAAGCATGAAAATGACATTTAACAGTCGTAAACAGATTTTTGTTTTAAGAAATGTGTTAAAAATATATTTATTGCAAATTTTGCTCTTTATAAAGAATTTTTTTAACATTTTATTTTGCATTTACTCTTTAAGACTTGAAAAAATTCAATTCAAAAGTTTTAAATAAAGAAATAAATTATAAGCAGAAAATTCAAAAAATACTCATGAAGGAAATTTATTTGTGCAAAAAAATTATCAAGATTTGCTTTGAAAAATTAAAATGCGTAATAATCAAATGAAATTTTCATTGACTGATCTTATCTTGATTTACTGTTCATTGATGTTTATGAATGAATGTTACTAAGTAATGATTACTCATCTGGATACAAAAACAAAATTTTTTTTCCTTCTTTTTACTATTTTATTGCTTTCTACTTTTTTTCTTGTAATTTATGAACTTTTTTAAAAAATTTTTCATATAGTAGAAGAAGATGATGATGAACATGGAAAAGTTTTTTGAATTCCAACTTTAGTCAAAGCAAAAAATTTATAATTTTTTTTATGGAAAAAATTATTCAAACTTTTTCAAAGAGCTGGCAATAAAATTTCTTTTGCTTAAATTTTTTGGAGTTTACTTTAAAATTTTTTGAAACTGAAAATTCTGTTCTTTTTATGGACGATGAAGAAAATTTTGGTAATAATTTATAAAATCAACTATGAATACTTTTTTTAATATTTATATTCTTAAAAATCATTTCTTTCTGATATTCGTCAATGGATTTTATCTTTTATACTGCGATTCAATAGCAGTAAGTTCGACGAATATTACAAGAACATCAAGCTCATCCCCTGTATTCAATAATCGTATTCTCGGAACGACATTCCGGGAATGTTAAGTGACACGTTGTTTGACGAAATACGCTTCAAATTGGAGCAGTTACATGCAAAGCCCTACGCTTCATAGTGGAGTAACATGAAACAACATCATTTGTTATATTAAATGTTAAACGTTGTTTTCTTTCTCTTCTTTGATCTACGTTATGTTCAAACAAATCTCTAAAAGCTCTACTTAGATGCATAAAAGGAAAACTTTTTGCATATTTCTTTTTCATGTTCATCATTATTTCTAATGTATGAAAAATATTTTTTATTTTTTCAAAATCATTTTTCTTCTTTTTTAGTTCTATGTCAACTTCTTTAGTGAGCAAAGATGTAGAAAATATTTTCCAATAGTATTGAATAAGTTTTATGAAGAAAACGTTTTATTTCTTTTTAGAAAAACTATAAGAGGAAAAACTTTTTTGATCTCGACTTTTCTATTCGATTGCAACACTCAAGCAATTAAATGGAAAATAAATATTTCAAGGTTTGAGAACTTCAAAAAATCTGTAACATTAACCGCCAGTGACGTGTGGATATCGTATTTCCGCGTGACGGATAAGTTTCTTGCTGCAAAATTCAGTTTAATGAAACTAATCTCGAAAAACTTTCGAAATTCATATTTGGAAACTTTTGTTGATCAAAATTGTGACAGAATCAATTTTATTCAAAACTCAAGTAATTTTTTACTAATAAACCACTAACAAAAACAGTTAAGTTAATGAAAATTAATTTCCCTTGGAATTTCCTTTTTGTGATTATTTAAAATCACCATTGGAGACTTGAAAATTTTATTCAATAATTTTATTTTATAAAAGTCAATTTCAGTCACTTGTCAATCGTCATGTTGAGAAAACTATTTTTCACATTTCTCCTTTTCATTTCAGTTCTTCAAATTTCATCAAATGATACAAAGGTTGAAGTATTTACATGCGAATTTCTAAAAGATGTAAGTTTGAAGAGCTCAGATGTCAAGGTTGTCACAATTGCAATTTTCAAGCATACTTTTCATTCGTCCTTGATCGATAACGTTCTTAAGTGCATGCAAAGCGAGTTTTCAGCTTTTATTGTTGACTTTAGCATAGAAAAATCGATGGAATTGCAATTGAAAAAATCATCAATTGTTGTCATGTTAGCAGACGATATAAACTATGTAAGTTAGTAACTAAATAAGAAAAAAATATAATTTTTGTGATTTCAGATTAAATTTTTTAAAATTTTAAAATCATCAACGCTTAATTACATGGCAAACTTTTTAATTTTGACTTCAACAAATGAAACAAAAATTTCAAAAACAGCTGCAAATATTTTTCCAAAACTTGGTGTTTTCAATTTTGCAATAATTCATTCTCAAAATGCTTCAATTTTTACAACAATTTCAAATCATTTTTTTAACACATCATCGACACTGAAACTTAAGCCTTTTATGGCAAACCTTTTCCCTGACAAGCTCACAAATCTCAATGGCTACAATTATCGCATCACTGTGCATCATTTAATGTCATATACGGTAATTGACGAAAAATATTTAGAGTTTTTTGCAAAAAATCGATATTTAATTGATGCCATTTGTCAATTGCAAGGTGCAAAAGCCGATTATAAAATTTTGAAATCACTTGACGCATTCGACATACTGAGACAGATGGAAGTGTTAATTAATAATCGTCAAATAGATTTAACATTGAGTGAACCAATAAAAATGAGTTTGGGAGGCGGCCGTGTAATGACTTTTGAGGAAAAAGCATTGTGTGCAGCTGTACCATATGGTCGATCACAGAAAGAAGTGAGAAACGCTTTCATGAAAAATGATGAATGGCTTTTTGGGATTTTCGGATGGACAATTTTGTCCATTGCTTTAATTTGGCGACTTTATCGTGATAAGGGAGCTGTTGAAAGTCATTGGAAAATTTTATTTGTGTTATTTAAATTTCTTCATGGACAATCAAGTCAAATAAGTCGTAAAAATCGAAAAATTCTTTTATTTATGATGCAAATAATTATTTTTATGATGTTAGTGGTGAATACGATTTATCAAGGCTTCATAACATCTATTGAAATATCGAAAAATAACAGAGGACGAAAAATTCAATCAATTGATGAAATTTTAGTTAGAGATGACTTAAAAATTGTTGCTGGTCCAGTTGTTGATACATTTATGGGAACAAATGAACACTATCAAGCTAAAAAGGCTAAAGGTAAAGTTAAATTTATGAGTAAATATGGCATGGGGAGCGAATATTTAAACCAATATTTAAATCTAATTGTACTTGGACGTTGTGATCTTGTGGATCATTTCTTATATGCTACACCAACTCATTATTTAGTGCCACAAAATATTTATCCAACTTTTATGTCACTTGATGTTGGCCATTTGAACCCATTTATTGAAAAAATTCAAATAATTTCACATAGAGCTTTTGATAGTGGCTTGACAATAGCTTGGAAGAATTTCTTTATGATGGAAATGTTTAAAACTCCAAAAGCAAATTCTTCAATTAATTTGGATGTTGATGAGATTCTTGTTGCCTTCATTATAAAACTTCTTGCGATTTCTTATAGCTTTTGTGTCTTTGTTTTTCTGCTTGAGATATTTTACAATAATCTATTATGGAGCTTTTCAAAGTTACTAAGCAAAGTCAATAAAAGCGAAAGAATGAAAAGAATTCGTTCTTATTTAACGTTTAGAAGCAGAAAAGCTCGCGTTCAAGTACGTCCAATTGATATTTAAATTTATTGCGGCAGAAAGCGAGAAATTTGTTTTTCGAAGTTAATTCTTTTCCGTGACTTTTCAATAAGAATTTTAATTTTCTACTCAACATCACTCAATGAATAAAATATTTAATAAATTTCTCTTTTTTGA
Organism: Polypedilum pembai; assembly: GCA_014622435.1. Taxonomy (NCBI): domain Eukaryota; kingdom Metazoa; phylum Arthropoda; class Insecta; order Diptera; family Chironomidae; genus Polypedilum; species Polypedilum pembai. The sequence continues at coordinate 7,556 of JACWBX010000943.1, forward strand.
CTGTTTGAAAGAGAATCTTGTACACAACTGTGAATGTTGTTTGGCATTATTGTGAAAATAAATTTTTATATTTGCTATTAAATTCTTCATATCGCTTTTGTGATAACAAAATATAAAATAAAAAAGCTTTTTGAATATTTCACCATTGAGAATTAATTTGACTTTTATTTCTTTTTTAAATTTTGCTTTTTAAAAATTTAATTCTTAACGTGTTTTTAAAATTTAAATAAACCCGTTAAATTTAAAGATTTTTCTAATAAAATGCACTAAGATGTGTGATTCAACACCAATAAGAAAACGTTTTTATTTAGAAATCAATATTTTTCCTCTTACATTCAAATCAACGATGAATAAATTTTTATATGCTCCATCAGACAGCGAAAAAAACGATGAATATAAGATGAGCGTTGTATTATTGCCGTTGTTGCTGGTTGCTCAATAAATGATGATTTAATGATCCGATTTCCGGAAGAAAAAACATTCTAATATAAAATTTATTCTCTTAAATCTCTCAAGATATGAAATTTTTAATGTTAGTAAAACAATAAATTTATATTTTAACAAATGGAACAAAAGAGAAGAAAAATGAGTCTGTTATATTATAAAATACCAAGAAATGGAAATAATTTATATTTCCACAAAAAGACTTTTCAGCTTATTGATTTTTTGAGTGTAAAAACTCAAAAATTTTTCAAAAAGTTTATTTAACTTGGCAGCTTTTTTCCATCACAAACAAAAAAGTATTTTCTTTTTTTTTCGACCTAATTAATTTGTCATTTTATAACAATTTTTCTCGCTTTAGAAGAATAAAATGTTGGTTGGTAACAAAGAAGAGACTAAAAGACAACGAGAGAAATACAAGAAGACATGAAAGTTTTTATTTCAAGTAGAGCATCATTTGAGAAAGCAAATAAGGGCTTGTGAGTTGTTTTTACACTAATTTTGAGATAATCAATGTTCAAAATTTTAAATTTATAGCTAAATAAGTGTAAGCGAAAAACTTTATAGTAATTAATTAAAACTGTAAGCTTTTAAGTTCATTTTGAGGTTTCTCGTTGCTGAATTCTGTGAAAAGTGTCTTGTTTCTGTAGGCATATTTCAATTTTTTGATAGGAGAAGGTTTGAGGTTTATCTTTTTCACACTTAGGTCAAGGTTGTTTGAATTTTGATACTACTGCTGTTACTGTTTGAATTGGATTTAGTGAACATAAAAGGTTTGTTTGTGCTACGCATGATGTGGAAAAAACTAATTTTTTTATGAAATTTCTTGTTTTGTTAGGATAATTAAAAGAATGAATTTTTAATTGACACTTTAAATATGAGAAAATGTTGAGGTAAAAACTACTTTATTTTAATTTCATAAAACCAGAGTTGTTTTTGACAGGCTCACTGGTTTTGGCCAGTTTGTTAAATATCTCAAAATTGAAAAATTCTTTTGCCATAGATTTTAAAGCTCACCACGACTTAGACCAAAGTAATTTAAAGTTTTTAGTTACGGCTGAGCTATATAAATTTTTGTCTTCGCCAGATTTTTAAAATTTGAAAACCTGCGAGACTAAAATTGAAATTAATTAATTAATTAATTAATTAAATTTAATTAAAAAATTAAGTGTCCTAGCCTTGAATTGAAATAAATCATCAGCCAACTCAATCGGAAACCTTCAAATTGTTTTATTCGTCGAGTTTTATAGAATCAGTAGCAAATGAAATTTTCAAATATTAAAGCTTTGATTTTGAAACATTTATCAAGCTTGCGAGCTTTGCCGGTAACAAAACATTTTAAATCAATTTCTTACTTATCTAAAAAAATTTTGCGTACTTTTTTTTCTATTGATTGTCAAGGACACCCTTATGTTGCTCATATCAACTTTATTTTATTATATAAAAAATAGAGAAGGAAGAGAAAAAAGTAATTTGTATTTTGCCAAGACTCCGCTTGAGGCCATTGTCCAATTCATCAAAAATGAATCTCATATAAGACGTAAATATTTTGCGACGTAAAAAAGTTATTTAATAAAGAATTTCTTGTAAAAGTTGCTCAATTGAAAATTAATTTAGAACAAAGTGATTATTCATCATAGTGTATAATTTTAACATTTTTCTCTTCTTTTCTTTTACGTTAATAATGAGAGAAAAATTGTAGCAAGATAAAACTTTTTAATGTTCACTCACTTACTTACTCGCTATGATTAATTGGATGAAAGTTTTTAATTAAAAATGTGTCATAATTCACATGCAAAAAAGTCTCATATGAGGAAAAAAACCAATTTTAATATATTTTGAGCTTCCTTCTTTTCTTACAACATTCTTTGTCTCAATTTTAATTTTAAATGTTTCTTGCATAAATCTCGACATTATTAAAATACTTTTTTATGCATACACAAGAAGATAAGTTTACAGCGGGTAAAGAAAATATTTCTCATTAAAAAAAAGCATAATTGGTAATTTACAATAAATTTTGTTTCCATGACTTTATTGCTTTTCTCTCTTAGAGACACAAAAGAAAGAAGAATAAAGACTAAATTTTCATCAAAAACATTCCATACTCGTTTCACTTGCTTGATTTTGTTTTTACTCTTATATGTGCCTTCTACACAATTCTTTTGAGAGTTGATGTGAAAAAAGATAACACGAGTTTCTCACAATAACTTTATAAGAACAAAAAATTTCATTAAGATGAAATAAGTTTAAAAAGGATAAAAAAATTTGTAGAAATATATTTTATACAGATTGTCAACAAGTAGGGTTTTTCATTGCTGTTTAACAGTAACAGTAAAACAGCTGTTTTTTGGCCAAAAATTGAAAACAGTAAACAGCTGTTTTTTACGGAACTGTTTTTA
>JACWBX010000957.1:0-10125 GCA_014622435.1 Polypedilum pembai
AAAAGAGCTGCATGTATGAAATATTCAGCAAACATTTGCTGCTTCCAAGGATTATAATGAAATGGACAGAAAAGGGTATTTAAAAGACTCTTTTTTTCTTATTCTTAGAAAAGAGTATTAAATTTCGAAAAGAACCTAACAAGGTCAAAAAGCCAACAGTCAACATCAAATACTGTCTTAAATAATATAAAAAGTTTTATTTATTCTCTTCCGAGAAATAACAATTTGTCAATTTGACGGAAATAAATTGATTGAAATAAAAGCGAGAAATAAATTAGAAGTTATTTGGTGAAAATAGCAGGGGAACTTTCAATTAAAAAATAATTTCTAATAATTGGGCGTTATCAAGTGCTTTGGGCTTTTTAGTCATAAAAAAATTACCTTTTTTGAAGAGTCATTGTACGTCTAACATTAGCCACTCTCCACACAGATAATGCAGTAATTGTATTGAGTATTACAATTGCAGTAAACGGCAGCACAAAAACAATTGCCGTATCGATGTAATTAAATATTTGCATTTCATACTGTATAGAAGAATAATGAAAAGAAAGTGTGTGAGAATTTCTTGTTTTAAATCTATTGATTTGAATTTCAATAGAAATTTGTTTTGTTTCGCAATAAGGATTGGAATCGAATTTATTTTTACAATTGAGTGACACTTTACGTGCCAATGAAAAGAAATTTTCATCTCTTTTTCATTTCATGCTATGTCATACCTTATAAGACTCTTTCACATCACAAACAATCTCATTCAAAAAGGGCGAATATATTGGCGCTGAGTAAATCAGATATGGAATGTTTATTAGACATCCTAGGAAGCAAAAAACACTTAATACTGTACAAGCCCTCTTAACTGTACAAATTGTCTGCCGTTTTAACGGATAGAGTACAACTATAAATCTCTCGATTGTAAATGCCACTACAAACCACACAGAAAGAAAACTACATAGTCCACTTATGTATGTGAAAAATTGACAGTAATAGTCACGGTTGTAAATATTTATATTGTAGTAATTAAGCCATGAAACAAATGCTCCAAATAAAAAACAAGTATCACTTATTCCCAACGCAGCTAAATAATAGCTTGACGATAGTTTTCTTAATTTTGTTTTAAAAAACACAACCACTGATAAAATATTTCCCGCACTTCCTATCAAAACTAATGCTGGTGTATAATAGTGAGCAAGTAAATCACCAACAAAATATGCTATAGCTATTCCAATATCTTCTTCATCATTTAGTGAAGTTGAATTTGCATTTGAATCACTTATATTATCATACACATATTGGTCCATGCCATCTGTTTCATTCACTAGATTATCATTATATCCTTTTGTAGATAAATGAGGCATTTTCCTTTTGTGATGGTATTTGTGATAGATATTTTATGAACAAAATTTCTATTTAATTCCTTTTTTATCTTCTATGGCTTTAATATTTGTGCCGAAATAACAGTTATCCTTTTTTATCAGCAAGCATAATTTTCACGACTAACCGAAATGACATCAGAAGATAGACTAAACATAGGGGTGGCTGAAGCGAAAGCGATCCTCGACAGAGGAATATTTTTTTGTATGAATGAGTGAAAACTTTCTCTCATTTTTCTCTCTTTTTCTCTTATTCGCATAGCAATTTTCCTCTCTCACTTTCTCTTTTTCATTAGGAAAAAACGGATACAACTTTTGATTGTATGAGCTTCGGGCACTATTTTTTATGAATTTCATGTAGTAAAGGAAAAGAAAGAAATCAACGACTAAATGTACTCTGTAATCATTTTTATTGTCTCAAGAAAATTTTTATTGTACTAGGTTCCCTAAAATATAGCTTAAATTTCTTTCAATTTTTATATTTACAGACGATAAAAATTGCACGCTCGATGGAGCACTTGATACATTATATTGTCGCTCGCAAATGTATCTTACACGTCAGATGTCACGACTACGTCCTGAAATGACAATGCCTATGTTCTCAGGTAAAATTGATAACTTTTTTGTGTAATATAAGGCTGCATAAAATGTTTTTATTCTTTTTACATGAAAAGAAATTACGCACAGATTTCAAACAGCGAGAACTGATGTGAGATTCCTATTGCTTCAATGTCTTTTGCCATGGCTCGAGAATATGGAACTTTTAGCATCGAATGTTCCTGCTGCTGTATCACCTTTATCATATATCATGTATTATCCTGATTCGGGAATGAAATCTTTTAGTCGACGTGATGGATCTGGATCAACTGAAGCAACTGAAATGATTTTAAATAATCTATTTTATATCACAGCAAAGGTATATTTTTACAACATGAGTTATCATGGCTTTTTTTCAAGTGCCCACTCTAAACTTTTTCATATTTTTTTTGCGCACTCGAAATCAGTTTTCAGATTCGCATGGACGTGAAATTGAAGAGCTTTGGGGTATTTTAGCGCAATGTTGGCCTAACAACCTCAAAGTTATACTCAGATATTTGGTAATAATTTCCGGCCTTGCACCAAACGAGTTGCTATGTTACACAAAACGTGTCGCTGTCTACTTAGCACGTTCAGCACAAGAAAGATTTCTTGATGAATTAATGGTTGAATTACAAACTGTTGAAACCCTTAATTGTTTAATTGAACGGACTGAACATCCACCATTCTATCGATTAACAAGTATGAGGAAAACTTCAAGTCATTCAGACGGCGCAACAAACAATAATGATTCAAAAGTTCAAGAGGTTGCTGTTGAAAAGGGCACCATTCATACCAAGAGGCATGCAAAAAATGATGATGATAAAGGGTGAGTTAGACAAAAGTTATTTTTTAAAATTAAGGAAAAAATGAAATTTCTAAATAAAAGCAAGATGTTACCGCATAAAGTTGCTAACGTTTTCATTGAGTAACATTAACATTAATATTCTCTAATCTAATATAGAATTCATAAAAAACTTTTCATTCAACCGTTGTTATGAAATTCAATTAGAAAGTCTGACTTTTGCTCTCTGATGACTTCAGGCAACACAATGTGCAGTAAGAGAGGAATAATACACAATGTTGAAAAAATATTTTTTAAATTCGCACTCAAAAGTCATAAAAAATTGTGAATGTTGATCTAATTCTGTTGCTTTTTCCATCTTTGACAACTTTTTTTTTTCTTTTTCAACTTTTATATTCGCTTGAACTTCTACGAATAATAAATTTTGAATATATTATTTTTATATGGACTTCTTCTTTATTCACTTTCACTTTCCTTTAGGACGTGTAAATCTGACAGCGCTTTAAGGGCTCTAGTAAACAATAATGTATATCGTCCGCCTCGAGGTAGTGATAAAATTAGAACAGCTTCTGGTCCCTCGGTTTTGCCACGTCATGAAGATGTTATACAGAATGAGACTGACATTTCTTCATCAGAGAACAATGTGCAAATGAGAAATGAACGCTACACACAACCTCATCCTCTGCCTATGCCTGAATATGGCGGCTACTTTGCTCCGTTAAATAAAATTTTACCTGACACAAATTTGCCAATTAGTGGTTTTCATCGTTGCAATGTTGCTGTAATGTTACTAACTGAAATTGTTGTCGATGGCATTAGTGGAATTGATTGGACATTGCATTTGCCATTGATGCTTCATATTTTATTTCTTGGTTTGGATCATACAAGAGCAATTGTTCGGGATCATTGTAAACAACTTTTATTGAATTTGTTATTTGTGCAGTCGAAACACAATGACCATTTGAGTTTGGCAAAAATTGTTCTCAATAGTCAAACAAAAAAATTGAAATTGGGTCTTACATGTCCAAATTTGCCAATCATTGTTCACAATTTCACAGAATTTGACCAAGAATTCGATAGCTATTTGATGGGACCTGCAATTCTGCCAACAATATTGAATACAAACACAGGAGGATTAAATTTAAATTCATGCACTCAATCGAATGTTCAACAAATGGCAGAGTCAACTAGTGGAGATGAAGCTGAAGTCGAGAATGTAGAAAATGTTGAAATTCCAGCAATAGTGACTGAAGAAAATGCTGTTACTCAAACTGGGCCAACGATAATGCCAATTTCTCATGTCATAAAAAGCTTAGTCATGTTTTTGACGCTTGAAAATTCACAACCATTGTGGAATTATGAAGATATTACAGCAAAAGTTTGGACATGTAAATCAGCTGAGCAGCTAATTTGCTTAACTCGTCACGTTGCAAAAATATTCTCCGAATCACATCCTCAATCAAGCATATGCGAAAGATGGGCCCAAACTGCTCTTCAATTAGGACTAAGTTGTTCATCACGACATTATGCTGGTCGTTGCCTACAGATATTTAGAGCACTCAATGTACCCATCAATTCTCGGATGTTGTCAGATATACTTTCACGCCTAATAGAGACTGTTGCTGAACAAGGTAATTAAATTAGATTATATTACATTAATAATAATAAACAATTCATGCATTAAGTAATTAACAATCTTTAATACGAAATATTATTTATTTATATAATCTCGAATAGGCGAAGACATGCAAGGATATGTAACTGAGCTTTTATTAACACTCGAAGCTGCCGTCGATAGCTTAGATTCTGATTTCCGTCCACTTGATGTCATGAAAGACATTTTCAAGAGTACACCTAATTTGAATAACAAAGAGGTTGCAAGTAAGTGTCCTTTTCAGCTCGTTTCATTTTCAATTTTCCTTATGTAAATACAAGGTCATACTTTAATAAGAGAGTTTTTTCATTATGTGATAATTTCACCTTAAAGATTATTTTGTAATTCAAAAAGATTCAAGAAAGGTTTTTAAAAAGACGTAAATATAAAATTTTCTTTAGAAAGAACAGGATCAAATAAATTCAAATTTCCTATCAATAATTCAAGTAAAAACATAGCAAGAACTCATGTGAAATAATTTAATACAATTTCTAACAATTCATATCTTTTATACCCATTTTTAAAGATAAACGAGCAAGTGATGGCAATCAGGCTTCTGTTTTAACAACGAGTGCCCTAATTTCTTCTGGCAACCATGCAAGAAGCACAAGTTATTCAGTTTCATATTGTTCAAAAAAGACTACAAATTTACCCATGGAAGTTAAAGGTTTGATTTTATTATCATGAATATAATTTAAAACTTTCTTCCTAAACTGTTTTAATTTATTATTTACTGACAGAATTAAGGACTAGAACATCTACGAACATTGAATTTGAGAGAACTCACTCGAAATTTCCAAACTCATTATCACGTTCTCGTTCGGCACAAAGTTTGAAATTACTAGGATCTGATACGACAACACAGGACGATAAAATGACAATTCTCGCACAATTGTTTTGGCTTGCCGTATCGTTATTTGAGAGTGACTATGAACATGAATTTTTATTAGCATGCAGATTACTTTCTCGTGTGCTTCATCGTTTGCCACTTGATCGACCAGATGCTCGCGATAAAGTTGAGAGACTGCAAAATCAGCTCAAATGGAACAACTATCCGGGTGTGCATGCTTTATTGCTGAAAGGATGTACTCATGCTGTCACTTATGAACCTTCGATTGCACTTCTTTCTCAACTTATTCCCATTCTAAGTTTACCAGTTTGCGATCCGACACAAAGCAGTGCATTTGCAATGAATGTTATCGCATTATTACCCTATATGCTCTTGCATTATGATAATGGAAATGAAATATGCATTCAAAGTGCAGAAAATATTGCACAAGTCTCATCTGAAATGGGTTCAAAATTAGAAAATCTCGGAACAGTAATGACTTTGTATAGTCGAAAAACATTTAGCAAAGAGAGTTTTCAATGGACGAAATGTGTTATTAAATACTTGCACGATACGTATGCACATTTAGGAATTACAATGCTTGCATTTTTGATAGAAGTACTTGAGAAAGCACCTCAAGTGCAACTTCAAGTATTGAGTGTTATACATTGTTTACTTCATTATGTGGAATTATCGACACCTCAAGCACAAGCAATCAGCAGTGATTTACTTCGTGTTGTTGCAAAATATTTGGATGTAAGTATTATGATAAACAACAAACACAGGAAATCAATGTCATATTATTTTCTTTATTTGTGACATATGTTTAGAGTCCAAATTGGAAAGAGGCATTGAAAATATTGAAGTTGATTGTGTCAAGAAGTTCAACGCTCGTTGTGCCTCAAGCTGCATCAACATCAATTATTGATCGATCTACACACTTTTTTCAAAACATACATGGCAGCTACAGTGATTCAGAAGTATTTTGTAAAAAAGAGTTGTCAGGACGAACGATGGAATTTTCATTTGATGTCTCGCAAACACCATTGATAGGACGAAGATTATTATTAAAGCCGGATTTAGAGACAAATGTCAGTACTCAGGCTAAAATTGCACAGCCTTCAAACGTTAATAATATTGGAGGAATGAGTTCACCAAGACGAAGTACAAGTTTATCACCAGCAGATGCTGCCGGTGCTGCACTTAGTGTAAGTGGATGGAAACGTCCATGGATGTCACAAAGTCGTGTACGAGAATGTCTAGTGAATTTATTAACTGCCTGCGGTCAACGCGTAGGATTACCAAAAAGTCCATCAGTAAGTTTAATGATAATAAATGAACAATTTAGGTCATTATTTCTCCTTTTTCTTTTTGACTCCATTCGCAAGCCTTTATCAACATTTTTTCTTTCCTTATTTCGTCCCAATAACAATTAATATACAATTCATTTAAAAGCTCATTAATGTGAATTAATCATTAGATAAAACAAACAATATCGTGTTATTTTGCGATATTTTCAATCATTAAGCAGAAAAATTTCAATAACAATCCAAGTGGTATATAATTTTGACGAAAAAAATTATTCAAATTTTCTCAACAGTTCCAGCCTATTAGCTCTTCTAATGTATTCAGAACACTTCTTTAGTGACATATTAATGTAATTCTAGTAGTATAAGAGCCGGAAAACTCGTTTAAATTCAATTTTGTGAAAATTGTTTACAAACATTTACGAAAAGTAACGAAATTTTAAAAATCTTTCGTCAGATTATTTTCCCCTTAAAAAATTCGAATAAAACTCGTTGCAAAAATTTGAAATGGTTCGATAAAAAACCGTTGAAAATTAAAATTTTGTATTTGTATAAGGATAATAAGAACTTCTAAAGAAAATTCAACAAGTAATACTATGAAACGACGCAAATTTTATTAAATATTTCATCAAGAAAACAAATTTAGTAAAATAATTCATGCAACATAATGCAAATATATTGCGCCTTGAAATAATTGTATTCAGAAATAATTTAAACCGTGAAATATGTCCATTGAAATTCTCTGAATTTCATAAATAGCTGCACCATCATCATCATCCAATTAATTTTCAATATACTATTAAATTTTTATTTTTTGCGTACATGTTAATTCAAAAAAGGACGAAATTTTGAGTTCAATTTGTTCGAAGGTAATGTTTTATTTAACACATGGTGTTGCAATAAATTTCAACACTTCTTTTTTGTTTACACTCACACACATGCTCATACAGATGAGAATTGTTTTATTTGCACAATGTTAATTAAATATTTGCGTATGCAGCAAATGAAAAAAATTTTATTTCATTCAACCTGCTTTTTCAAATATTTGAATTTTTCCATGCTTGAAATAATACAATTTTTTTCCTCTTTTCAACATCAGGTGATATTCAGCCAATCATCAGATTTATTGGAACGTCAATCATCGGCATCGTCAACAGAAGACACATCAGGAGCGCAGCAAGATTTAAGTGGTGGATCGAAGCGAGATGATGGACAGCCTGACTTTGGCGTATTTAAAGATTTCGATTTTCTTGAATACGAGAGCGAGAGTGTTGAAGGAGAATCGACAGATAACTTCAACTGGGGTGTTCGTAGAAGACCACTTTCTGAGGGTGATAGTGAACCACTTACAAAAACACACTCGAATGTTAATGACGAGAGCGTAAGCGAGAAAACTCCCATCATGAGCAAAAAAAGAAGAAATAATGCTGATGATAGTTCAGATGAAGAAGAATCGCCACTCGATGAAGATCGTCCAATGTTTGCGAAAACTTATGGAGCGCCTAATTTATCTTTGAGTCTTCGAGAGCGTCGTCGAAGAGATTCAATATCAAGAAGTGATACAAGTGATACGAGTGACATAACTCCATGCAATGCATCACCTCATTTACCAAGCATGTTGACTTTCCGACCTTCGACACGTGACGAAAGCGAAGAAGCATGGAGGCGAGGATTACTTAACATTGTTAGTAAATCAACCATCATCACACCCCCCGCTACTTCTCAATCAACTCTATAAGCTTATTCGTGAGCTTATAACTAAGTGTAACGACATATCGAAAGATTGCATAAAATATTTCACCGGAAGCATGTTGATGCCACTTGGAAATCGAATTTCAATTCTTTCCGATTTGTTGGCATCAAAAGGTGAACCGCCAAAATTGTGGTTCAATCAAGGAATTGCAACAACACCGAGATTAGTTGAATCCTTACGCTATAGCGTTCTTGAAATTCAAGAACATTTGGAAACATTCTTTGATCGAAAAGACCACGTTATGGAAGGGATTGAATCAATCAAGACTTCCATGAAATTCAATTTATTTGGTGATGTTGAGCAGCTGCACGAAAGCACATCAAGTTCAGACCAGATTACACTTGATCCAGGCATTTCTGAAATGTTGATTGATCTTGGACGTGGCTTGTACAAATTAATGTTTCAATTATTGCTATTAATAGAATCAGATCATAAAATTGCTATTCAAATTTATCAAAATCTTTTACGCAATGAAATGGTGAGTGAATGAATAATTTAAATGATGGAAATTTATTTTTAAAAATAATTCAATTTAGTTGCAAGATATGAGTGAGCAATATAATAGAATCAAAGGAGCGCTATTGCAAAGTATTGATGACGCAGAACTTGAATCTTTGGATACGTCAACATCAACAGAAGGTGAAACACCAACGCCAACTCAATCATCACCACTTCCCATGAGCTCTGCTGATTTTGAAAATACTATTTATGAGTTGATTGATAAACAGAGGTAAGATAAAAGATCTTTTCATGGTCCCAAATAGATTAAATTTTTCTTTCATTTTCATTTCAATATAGATGGGGAGCAACTATTCAGCATGTAAAGCAATATAAACAAGTGACAGAATCGTATTCTCTGAATATAAGCCTCGATAGTAACAGTACAATTTTCGATGGAAATAAATACGATGATTTGTCGATTATCATGAACGTTTATGCTGATTGCCTGACCAAGAATAAAAATGGTAAGTAAATTGCGTGTTTTGATTTTATTCAAAAGAACTCTTGAAGGGAAAAATAAACAATTTTCTTTTTTTTGTCTTCTTTTTTCTTTTCAATTTTCTTTTTCTCTAGATGCTTTCATTCTTTCACGTTCAGAACATGACCTTAACGAGATACATTCTATTTTAATGGAAAATCTTTATCATATAACAGCAGCAATCCAAGAAATGGAGCTGAATCTCAAAACTAGCTCGAGTTCAACTGTTCGAAATGACACAGATGTTACAACATTATAAATTACTTTTTAAATTTTGTGAGTCCGAGTGAATTTTTTATTTTTTGTCTTTAATCTCAAGATATGAAGTAACAATAATTTTTAATCAAATATTTTTTTTTCCTTTTAAATCATATGATAATAAAAATTGATATATTGTAAAACAATTAAATATTTTTTCTATTGAATCAAATCATGTCTAGAGATAATTTTCTTTTTATGTTAGGAAAAATTGGTTTAGATACAAAGCATTCACATAAAAATGAAGATAATCTTAACAGTTGCATGAGAAACGTAAAAAGGAACAAAAAGAAATTTTTATTCAAGATTTTCGACTCAAAGAATTTTTATTCAGAATGTAATCTTCTTTCTTTTGTTAGCAAATAAAACCTTAAAGCCTATACAGTTGTAAATTCATGATGATGAAAGATTGGTACGATTTAAAAGGGTTTTTAAACAAGCAAAAGTTCAAACATTTTTTCAGCTTAAAATCTGACAATCCATTGTTGTTCAAGGACTAAAATTTTACACAATAATAATACTCAACGCAAAAAATAAATTCAAAGGCTTTTCGCTTCATAGCACTTATAAGTACACAAATTCAAGATTTTTGAAAAA
>JACWBX010000957.1:13208-38045 GCA_014622435.1 Polypedilum pembai
AAATTTCTCGAAAACATACAAAAGTAAAGTCATTTCTTCAAACAATGAACCGAGTAGGGTTAGTGCTATGGAAATTTTAGACAAATTTTTTGATTAGTTTTGAATTTCAAATTTAAGATCAAAATAATTTTGGCCGAAAAATTTGTCGAATTTTATCTTTAAAAATCTCAATTTAATGAAATTTTCGGCCAAAATTATTTTGATTTTAATTTTAAGGTCAAAAATTATCAAATTTGTCTAAAATTTCTTTATTAATTTTTGCTATCCAAATAACATCAACATTTTATAATTATTAATACAGAGTTGAAAAATTACTATCATTTTACAAAAATTTTCTTACCATAAAAGCTTTTGAACATAAAATCTTTTCAAAAATCTTTTTCAAATAAAATTGTTTTGCGTTCTGATGTCAATTTTCTACAAAATTTTTTATGAATTTGACAGAAAAGACTTTTGGAATTATTTAGAGGTCAATTTCATTAAATTTTCAACAGATTAAGTTTTGCAACAAAATACTGATCTGCAACAGGAAAATGCGCTATTAACACATCATGACGGTTATTATTATTGATTTGAAGCAATTTGTAAAACAAAAATTTAATTTGTGAAACAAAAATTCCTCTGAATTCAACAAAAGAAAAGTTTTGATTAAATATTATCACCAATAATTCGTTGAAAATTATACTTTGAAAATTCCAAAACATAGAAAATAATAAATTTAATTAAAAACCATGAAACCCTTTTCTAAATTACTTAAGAAGCTTATAAGCTTTAATTATATCAACAAGTGTTTCTTTTGATGTATTAAGATGACGAAAAATAAGTTATCGAAAATTTGTCTTATTAACTTAAAGATAGAAATAAATTATTTTTCGTCACAAGAAAATCTATGGAATCTCATTTAACAATGTTGAAAAGTATTTGCATCGCATGACTAAGTTTCATCATCATCATCATAGTCAAGAATGAATGAAAGCGAAACAATTTGTCTTGAAGGCCTTTTTTTGTCTGCTCAAGGCTATGTTTTCCAAAAAAAAATTTTTCTTGTGGTAAACGAAAGGAGGTAGTGGGTGTAAGTGAAAGAAAGATTAGAAAAGGAGGGAAATAGAAATCTGAATAGATAGACATGTTGTTAAAAGATATTTGTTCAAAAAAGACGAAGCGGGTGTTATGAACAATAATAGAAGATATTTTAATGAATTGTTTGGTTAAATATTGAAATGTTATAGAAGCCAGCTTCAAAAATCTATTCATATTTAAATTAAGCGCTTCTTAAATGAAATGAAATAAATCAGCATATGTTCTGCATTGCATACTAAATCAGCTCTCGACAACTCTCGCTTCTGTTGATGGATACAAATATTCTTTTTTTATTATTATTTTCTGTATGTTATTTCTGTCTCTGCCAATTCTAACGAATGGTGTGTATAAGTATAAATATCCTCATGGGGTCTTACTGACTTATCAGTTCATCAAGAGTCATTAAGTAGACAGTAGCAAGCTCTCGAGTGACACTTGAAAATATTTTTTTATTTATTTTATTTGTGTTCAAAAAAATACCGAAATTATGAAGTGCATTATTGGAATTTTGTTTTTTGCATTTGCTGCAACTCAATTGATCTCCACAGCACTGCCAGTTCGAAGTGGTGGAATGGTTTTCTATCAGCCATCGTCAGATTATTATAATGCTCATAGAGCTTTTGTCATGCAATATGCTAGTCAACCAATTCGACCTTATAGAAGACAAGGTCAAGCGGCTGTAGTTAATGCTTATGCATCAGGAAAAAAAATAAGAACAGGAACGTTTGTTGGACGTAAGAAAATTTTTCAATTTATTAATTTTATTTTATTGTTAGTTTAAATTTATTTAAATAGAAAATGAATATGACAATCAAGATTCTCAACTGCCAGAAGATCAAAACGTTCATTCAGTAGCTGAAGCTGGTCGACCTGAAGAAGGACATGAAGAACATCATGATGAAGAAGAAGAATTTGAACAACAACCTGAAGTGCCAGCTATCGCTCATGATGTTCCTTCTGAAAATCCATCAGCCGACACTCCAATTAAAAAAGTCCCAACACATGCTGATGAAGAAGATGAAGATGATGAATTGGAAGAAGCAATTCCAGCTAAAAAATCATCAAAAGGTTCAAGTGGCATTACCTATTTCCCAGTTTCATTCGGTTCAACAAATGGTGGAGCTATTGCTATAGCAAACTCTTACAGTACAGGTAAAGGTGAGAATTTATCAAATTTTAATTGAAAAAACATTCTTGAGAACTCTTTTGGTTTCAATTTTATTTTTAATTCAATTATGCTTTATTCTTTGTGAAATTAGATTTATTTCTTTGAATTTTGTGAGCTGAATATTTTATGTTTTCTTTTTTTGAATATAATTTCAAAGCAAAGTTTTTAACAAAGTTGAAATTAAAGAATTCTTGAAAACTTGAGCTATTTCTAATTCTAATAAAGAAATTTTCCATTTATTTATTTATTAAGGTGGAACAGCATCAAGCAGAGCTACAGCTTACGGTTCACCGGCAAAATCAAAAGCAACATCAAAAAAAGGAAAAGAATAGATGAATGTAGAAATCTGACCCGATTAAAACAATAATATTGCTGATGACGACACCGCTAGACATAAATTAAATTAATAAAATCATTTACATTAATTCTTGACACAAATATTAAGGGAGTTAGGTAGGTTATCACTTTATTCCCGAAAAAAAAATATGTATACATAGGAACACACAAACAACAGGGCAACGTCAAATTTTTTTATATACAAAAAAAGTATTTGAAAGTTCAAATCGTCGCACATGGAGTAAATGCGAAACAAAATTACACAAAAAAAGATGTTGATAATAAATTAATGAGCTTTGAAATGAA
The DNA here is from genome assembly GCA_014622435.1 of Polypedilum pembai. Classification (NCBI taxonomy): domain Eukaryota; kingdom Metazoa; phylum Arthropoda; class Insecta; order Diptera; family Chironomidae; genus Polypedilum; species Polypedilum pembai. Next base: position 16,099 of record JACWBX010000957.1, read on the forward strand.
ATCTGTCTGTGTTTGATTATTAGGAAAGTATTTTTTACTAATTAGTTTATTAATTAACTAGCAAATTGGAGCCCTCTTTTGCGGCAAAATATTTATAAATTGCACACTCTATTGCAAGCACAATAACTATTAAACAACAAACACATATGAACATTATATTTTGAGCATTTAAACACTCAAAAACTACACTGAGCATTGAAATGCCTAATGAATTACCACTGAGCATTAATAATCTTAAAGTTTAAGACTTAGAGTTAAAAGACTCAAATAAAATTTTTAGCATTGAAAATCTCAAACACTAAGTGCTGAGCATTGAAACACTCAAAATAAACAATATACAAAACATATTGTATAATAATTAGTATCAGTTGGTAGCAACTGGTAGTAACTGGTAGCATTTGTTAGAATTTTGCACCATGATTTTTGTTTTCACACTAAATTCTTTTAAAAATCTTAATTCAATTTTATTTTATAATTTCAAAGTCATTTACTGTTGTAATTTAAAAAATTAATATGGAGCAAGTAGAATTAAATGGAAGTGAATGGAGGCTTCAGATATCACTCAACTATATATATTGTTGATATCGCTAATACGTAGAAAATGAAGTCTCAGACGCATTTAAAACAATATTTTATTCATGTTTTGAAGCAATATAGTAAAATTCAAGGTTCATTGATGATGAGTGATATTCTTCTTCTCTTCTTTTTTAATGCACTTAATAAACTATAGTAGAATGATATGATGTGAAAAGAAACCTTTCTCCTGTAGATGAGGCAAGAAATAAAAGAAAAAAATCAAGTTTCTTGGAAGAAATGTTAAAATAACTAGTTTTGCATCGTTCTTCTATACGCCTCTTCATTCTCTATGATCTGAACTCTTTTTATTATCCCATGTACAGTTTTTATGCACTTTTAACCGTATAAGTGCTCAACTCTATATTTATTGCACATTAATTTTATTTCTCTTAAGCCACACTTTGTTGAAATTTTCTAAAATAGTTCATGAACACTTTTTTTTCATGAGCTGATAGTGTTCTAAATAAATATTTTTAAAAACTGATTTTTGGGAAATCCCGGTGCATAAACAAACATTTAGACAATGGTGGCGTTTTTATTTTGAACTATCATTGAGAGAGAATTGTCTTAAACTGGTTTTTCTTTACTTATATTTTACTATATGCCACTGGCTGATCGTTGAATTGACGTTGAATGTTTTGGCAGCGGTCCGTGTATGTATATGATTTCTTTTTTTTCCTCCTCTTATCATGAAGTCTCCCCATGCAATAATTCTTTTTTGTTCTCTCTAAATGCGTACATACGTATATAAGTTTTACAGAAAAAACTTGATTGTCGTAGTATTTCTTGTTTCTTGTGTCTTTTATGTATACATACTCATAGAGCATCATCCGTCGATCGGTATAAAAGTAGCTGGGAGTTGCTGGCATCGTTTAGTTCAAATTTAAAGTGCTTCCTTGTGTGATCCAAGTTTAATCAATATACTCAGAAAAATGAAATTTTTAATTGTGATTTTTGCATTGATTGCTGCCGCTCTTGCTGCACCACAATTCGGCTTTGGTGGACCTCAATTCGGAGGGTACTTGATGAAATTTAGTGATAGTTTATAGTTGACCGAATTAAATTTTTTATTTTCTTTATGTCTACAGCTCAGCTGCTAATGCTGGAGCTGCCTCACAAAGCTTCAAGTAAGTTTTTGCTTCTTATTGTGAAAAATTGATAAATAAAGAATATTTTACAAAGAATTAGAAAAATAAAAATAACATCACAGGTCATTAACTTTTTGATATAGAAAAATATAACAGTGAAGCAAAATCAAATACGAAACATATTTGCATAAAATTGTTAAAGTTTATTCACCTACAAAACTATTCTTTTCATTCACAAATCGTGTTTTACGAATCTTATTTATATGGAAAAAATCTTCTTCTCTTGAATGATTAAAGCTTTTCAAAATCAAGTTCATGTCTAAATTTTATTCATTGAAACTTGGAAATTTTTTCTGAGTAATAATTTAATGAATTCTTCTACATTTAAAATATTTGTTTTAATTAATGAATGACCTTAGATGTAAATTTTGCTTGTAAATTAAATTAACACACACTTGTCATTTGTTTCATTGTCTAACAAAAAAAATTTCTCTTTTATTCTTAAAATAGTGCTGGTGGTGGATACCCAGGATTCGGAGGCGGTTTCGGTGGCTCAGCAGCAAACGCAAATGCTGCTAGTCAATCATTTGGATCCGGTGGATACCCAGGCTTCGGTGGTGGTGAGTTCTTGATTTAAAAAAAATTTCAAATAACATCCTAATTAATTAATTTTATATAATTTTTTCAGGATTCGGAGGATCAGCAGGTAAATTTTTTTCTTATAAATTTGTTAAAGCTCAATACTTTGGCAAAAATTTTCCATGTAGAATTCCCCATAAAATCCGTTATCTAAGCAAATTTATATATAGACGGCGAATTAAAACTTGATTGTGAAAAACTGATTATGTAAAATTCAATAATTCTTAATTTTGCCAATTACAGCTAACGCAAATGCTGCAAGTCAATCATTCAATGCCGGTGGATACCCAGGTTTGTAGCAAATTTAAAAAGTTCATTAAATGACTCATATATATGACTGATACTTTTATTTCTTTATTTAGGATTCGGTGGTGGACTTAGTGGATCAGCTGGTAAGTTTTTCATCAAATATTAGTCATCAAATAGCTCTTAATTTGTCTATTTTCTATTTATAAATTAGCTAATGCTGGTGCTGGAACATCAAGCTTCGGCAAATAAGCGGCATGAAAGTCAAAAGGCATCGCTTAGAAGTGGAAGCACGAAGTACATTCACGTATTTTAAAAAAAGTTTCGAGATAATCTTTTGAACTTCTTTTCGACTGAAACTGATTTTAAATCATTAGAACAAAATAATAAATTTTTTTTAAACATGGAACCTGTTGGCTATTCATTACATTTTGATTTTTTTCCCACAGGAATGTGTGTTTGATAAGTGACAAAATGTTTAATCTATTTATAATTACGCTTTAACTTTAAAAAGTCATTATTAAGTCAATAACATAAAGAAAGATGATGAGATTATTTGAAATTACCATACATAGGTATAATTTATTTCTTTTAATACACAATTTTCAAAGTTTGCACAAATACATTTAATATTAATATTTTCTGATAGGTATATAATAATATAATCATCTAATAAACTCTTTGCACATTCTTTTTTTTATATATCCTGACTTTACTTGCTGTTTCTCTTATAAAAAGAAGTAATTTAAACACACGTTTTGACTTTTTTTAAATCTTCTTTAAATTATCACAGAGCACATATAAATTTTACTTTTTTTACGCTACACGTTCTTCTTTACGACAACTCAAATCCTGTATTACTTGTAATGGCATATCTCAATTTGTCCCTCAATATACTCTTCTTTTGATAATTCGGCAACCTGTTGATGAATGTTTAGAGCAATAATAAGTTCATTAACTTGTTATCAATTAAATTTTATTTTTTTTTTGTATGTATACTGACTTTAAAAGATTGAAGCAAGTCGAGCTTGTTGGTAATCGTGTTTGTATTGCTGGTTCTTTTTTACGAATCGTAAAGAATCCTCTTATGACTGATCCAATCGTGTCCCCTGTGTCTTCTTCTTCGCTTACTTCAACACAACGTATACTAAATTGAGGTTCCATATGAGAAAACCCAAGAAGAGGCGGTCTATAAAATTCCCATATTTATTATGCCTCAAACTTTTTTAATAAAAAATAAATTTACCTCGAACAACTTGTTACAAATTTAAGAAACAAGCGACGTTCTTCCTCAGTGAAATCTTTTGCAAGGATGTCCCATAACCAATTTATTACACGATGATCGTTGTGAAAACCTTTAAACATATACATACATGATTACATTCATAAACTATATATATGAAAAAACATACCACCAAAGTAACTCGTATGACGTCGTAAATCTTTCAAATCAAGCGGACTTGTGTCACCTATATGTAAATAAAGAAATTTTCTCAACAATTTATGATTGATAATCAAAAAAATCATACCAGAAATTAGTCGTTGCAATTCATTTGTAGAAAACAGTGAAAGCCAATCAGGATTTATGATACTACGGAAGCCGCGAATAAAAGCATTAGTTTGCTCACAAATTTGTGTATGCATTCGGAAATATGCCATGCTATGTATATAATTTATTCTGTGAATGTGAATGAAAATATTTTGTTAAATTCATTTGAAAATTAGTCATCTCTTTGTTACCTATTTTCATTTGTCACAGCAGTCATTTTTCCACCCGGAAATAATTCGTGTGTAACCACTTTCCCCATAACATCTTCATCAACAGAAAAAGTCAGATCTAAATCAGACACATCACCCTGGTAACAAATATATGTATATATGAAATAATTGCTATCAGAATTGTAGATTTCAAACCTCATAATGTTTTATAAACGAAAGACTTCTATAAAGCTCATTATCTAAAGAACCGAGCTCATCCAGGCATGAGTAAAGCGCTTGCTGAGTTTGACCAAGAACCAATGAAAGGAAGAATGATGCAAATGGAACTTCAACTAATATTCCCTCATAGACCATTTTGCCAAGCATTTTTCCAACAAATTCAAAAAGTTGCTATAGAGAGATAAAACCGCATGAAAGAATAAAATTCAATTTAGCTCAGCATAATAGAAAATAGTATTTATAGAATTTTACCAAATGATTTTCTTGTAGGTAAGAAGTTGGTGATGGATACAGACGATTCTCGGCTGTCGTTTTAAAGAGATTTAATGAAGGATCAAAAACTTTTTTGATTGTCTCTTCTAGAAATTCTTTGAATACACCATCTTGGTCAATTCCAGCTTCATCTAGACCTTGACTATTTATAAAACGTACTCGAATGATTCCTTTTAATGCTCTAGCTGGCAATTGTGCCAGTTGCCTATATCCATCTTCGACAATTCTATCTCTATGAACGGTCACGAGTGCTGAACTCGATGCATATGCAGAATCTATTTCAAATACGAAAAATTTGTTTGTTTATGAAATGTAAATAATTGAAATGTCATATGCTTACCACACAAACCAAGAACGCTCTTTTCATTTTGAACATATTTACGGAAAAGTGCAACCCGCTCTTGATGTGATATTATGTGAGGCATTTTTTGTAATAACAACTGTGTTTGAGGGTGTTTGCTCTTGCCCTTTTCAAGGTCCATCAAAAAGTGCGCTGGCTTTATTTCTTTAATGATCCAATGATTATCGCTTGTTACAAAGCGTCGTCGATTATCGCGTCGATATAAGCATAATAAAAGTGTATGCATGGACACAAACAAAGGACAATTGAAAACAACTTTTGCTTCATATATGTTATCATTGACAGTCTTGAAAAGCAAATTGTTGAGAAAATATGACAAAACGGTGTAGTCTTGTAGTGTAAATAACATCTGTTGTTCATACATTTCAATATCATCTAAGATTGTGACATAATGTGTCATCGCATCACAAAACAGTAGTAACAAGAGTCCGGGAGGATTGTTAATGTCGTCGTAACGTATGAGAGAATGAAATGAATTCATTCCGAGTGAATTTATCAAGGTCCACAAGTCACGCAAAATAGTACCAGTGTAACAAATTCCTGATAAAATATCGAGCTTTAACTGCGGAAGTGCGATTAATGATCCATAGTACATTGCGCATGTTGTTGATATTCGTTGAATTTCAAATGACTCAAATTTCTTAAAATTTTTAGAACTTTTGTTGATAATTCCACTCTTAAGTTCGATAGCTTTCTTTATAAATGAATTTGTTGTGGATGAACTGTTTCCTGGAGACATATTTCCATCTTTTTCATTGCTTTTTTCCAAAGACTCAGCAACAGATTTTAGAAAATCACCTAAAGAGAAAAATTTCATAGAATTTATTATCTTAAAAGGATAAAAAATTCTTACCAAGAAGGATTTTTGTCATTTTATGACCCCACAAAAGATTCATTTGTTTTCTTATTAATGATAAATTTTCGTGAACAGTTTCGCCTGATTTCACATTATACCATCCTAATAGCTCATGCCATTGACTACATGTCCCTTTTTGAACTTCCTTATCTGGGATTGTTTCAAACAAAAGTTTTAGACAATGTACAATTTGAGGATAAGCTAGATTTTGTGCTTTTTCTGGTGGTTCCATTGAATAAAGTTGAATTAAATTTGCTGTTAGTGCAAGTAGCTTTGCTCCTTGAAGCGTCCCAGAAACAAATTTGAAATTGTCCTTGTCATAAATCATATCAATACATTTCTCAAACAAGTCACGTGATTGAAAGCTCTTTAATATATCTGGACAAAGTTCTAGATGATAAACAAGAGCTGGTATAGAAAGTATTTGGCATACAAATTGAGTTAGTAAATTTTCAGAAAAATTTGAAGCTACAAGTGATCGCATGGCTAATGACATAATGGCATTGATTGATATAGGTTTGAGTGTCAACACAGTACGGCAAATTCCTTTGATTAATATCGTTCTAAGCGTCAAATAGAAGCCTTTTTGTATGAGAAATCCTACAATATTATTGCAAATTGTCTGCATAGCTGGTTTCATTGCTGCCAATTGCTTAGTTTTTAATATTGCCCAACCATTCGGACATGTGAATGCAATTAAAGTTCTTAGCAACACATTAAGTAATGTAGTATCTTTGTGAATTTCTGGTTTTAATGAATCGATGAATGTGCAGCAATAGAAGAGTACTTTTTTCATATGTCTGATCCATGCGAGACTGTGATCTTTATTTAGTGCTACAGAAATGTAATTAAGTTTGAGTGATTCCGATTCAACACTAGCCAACAGAAGTCGACAAATTTTCTCCCATCTCTCTCTACTTTCTTCTTCATCACAATCTTTCGGTTTCCATATGATTAAATAACGAGAAAGTGCATGATAAATTTGAAGAGCAGGTTTCAATTCAATTGCATCAACATCAATAGAATCGGGAATTATTTCGTTGAAATTTTTGCTGAATTTTACAATAAAAATAAAATAGAAAAGAAAGACATCATTAGATTGTGTGAATTCTTATTAGTAAAATCATTGCATACATAATCTCATCTCGAAATTTTTTCCTCGCAATAAATCCACGATACACTGTTTGAATTACAAGAGCAGCATGTTGCTTTCGTTCTTCCTTTTCTTTCTCTTGATGTCTATCACTTCGATTTTTACGAATGTTTTCAACAAATTTATTTTTGGAATTTTCTGAAGAATCCATATCGAGAGTGATTCACTTCATGATATTTTATTATAAAACTGTCTCATTTGACATAATCACTAATTTTTTTCAACAAAATCACTGTGATTTAAGAGAATTTCAAAAATATTTAGATTTCTGGAAACTGCAAAAAAAACTCAGCTGATGATTTTGTTTTTGTTTTGATTTTCTTTTCAATTTTTTCGTGAGGGGTCTACAGCTTTTACTAAAGAATTTTTTGCAATTTTCTTACAAATAAGAAAAATTTATTAAATGAAAATTTGGTGAAAAGTCATAAAAAGAATGAAATATTGCGAAAGAATTAATTTTTCAATTTTTTCGAAGACTTTTGAAGGAACTATTTCTAACGTATTTTTTAAAATTTGGGCATAAACAAGAAAGTGGGTGATTTTCGTTAATTTTAAAAATTTGTAATTTTATTTTATTGAAAATTGATGAAATAGGATAGTAATAAATATAAAATCAATGGTAAGTTATTGATAAATGGATTTTGAGTCAAAGAATAATCGAAAATTAACTCATGAATTGTTAAAACACATAATATTTTAAATTTTCAGGAGCGCGAAATAATAAGACAGTTGAAACCACAACAACAGCAGCCAAAATCAAATAAATCATCTTCAAACTTTGACTGGAGCGATTTAAAGTTGGACAAAACGCAATTCTTTGATAAAACACCAAACAGAAGCACCTCAAATAATCAAAACACATCACCATTTGAACATAAAGAGATCTCTGCGAGATCAACAGCTATTCAGTATGGAAGTACTAAAAGTGCATTAGATTTTGAAACAATTATGAAAACTAGCTTATCAGCTGCTGTTAGGAATAAGTATCGTGAGAGTATGTCAAGTGGACGATTAAGTGTGATGTCAAATCAAAAACTCGATACATGGGATGAGAAAAGTCTTATGGGAAAAAATATGACATTTTCAAGTGATGAATTTAAACCTGCTGAAGAAATGGCAAGTAAATTAGATGAAGATGAAAGAATGCATGAAATGGAATATGCTGTCATTCCCAAAATTGATACTCAAGCACAAGCAAAAGAAAATATGTCATTATGGGATGAAAATTTTTCTATTGCTGGTAGACAATATGAAATGTCATTTGGGCAGCATTGTGCAAATAATGTAAGATTTGAAAATGTTCGTGAAATTTTCCCCGATAAGAGTCCACCGAAACGACAAAATCGCGTTGCATTGATTGAATTGAGTACTAATAATGAGAAAACAATTTGTGAAGATGAAACAAGTAGAGCATCATTATTAGATTCTATGAATCTTGAAGAGCTCATAAGTAAGTATAATTATCTCTAATTTTTACTACTCTACTAATAAAAATTTTAAATTCTAGGAAAAAATTCTAAAGAGGATAAAATCATTCAATTAAGAAAAACGACAAAAGCTTTAGAGCAAACACAAATGAATGATTATAGTTTTTCAAATTCAATGTCTGAGATGATTGAGGATTTGAGTTTTGATAAAATTATGGAAAGAGCCAAAATGGAATGTGAAAATAAACAGACGAAAGTATATGATTATGAAGAACAAGATCAGCCAGTACAAGATGAATGTGATTATCAGCTTAAACGTGCTGATCAGAATACTCGTGGCATAAAGAGAAGACCAACTTCAGCATGTTCAACTGAAACTCCCCTTTCAACATTAGAAAAATGTCAACGATCAAAATCTCCTACAAATCGAATAGAATTAGAAATAGCTGCTGCTAAATTAAAGCCTCAAATGATACCTGATGAGAATCTTTTTAAACAACCAAGACCATATAACGATTCAACAACAATAAAAGGAGCATCATCATCAAATACAATAAATAGAGAATATTTGACTGCAATGGAAAGTCTTTCAATTCGATCACCTGGAGAGAAACTTTCATTACCAAATTATGCACTTTCTTCGAGAACAGCTTACAAATCACCTACATCGACTAATCGCTCAAAATTCTCACAATGGTCACCAAATTCTTCTGAAGGACAACTAAAACGAAGTGCATCACAGCTCAGTGCCAATAGCGAATTTCAAGATGATTTTCTTCCAATTAAAATTGATAATAGTGACAATAGGAAAATATCTTTTCCAACAGTAAAAGTTGATAAAATGGAAGTCAAAACATTTACAATACAAAATGGGTCAGATAAAAAATTACCATTGAAAGTACGAATTATCGGTAGTGGTTTTTCTGTTTCGCCTAAAGATGATTTTCGTATGGTGCCTTTAGAAGCGAGAACTTTTCAAGTTAAATTCTCACCAAGTATTGTTGGACCTGCATATGGACGATTAATTTTTGAATTGAGTTCAAATAGAATGTGTTCAAAGACAATTCCACTGTATGGTTATGGAGGTCATAGCATTCTTCAAATTGATGGTGTACAGAAAGGTCCTTTTGGGCCTTCATTCATTACTATGGGAATGATTCGTGATTTAGGCATGGTAATTGAAAAAACCATTCGATTGACAAATTCTGGAACACTTCCTACTTTTGCATCGATCATTTTTGAAAAGACAAAGTTAAGTGATTTTACAATGTCAGAATCAATCTCAGTTCATCCTATGCAATTAAAAATTGATCCGGGTAAGAAAGCTGATGTGAAAATTCGCTTTAAAGCCACCAAATTGGATATTAGAAAGATCATTGCGAATAACAAAGATGTTACAACTATTGGTGAAATTTGTCTGATATACGGCGATGAACCAACTCGTTTAAGAGTTTTAATGAACAAAAATAGATGTGATGCAAAACTATTAAATTGCTTGCCGAAATCTCTTCCAAATGAAGATGAAATTAAATTAAAATTAGTCAAATTCAATGAGGAAATGAGTAAAGCAAAGCTGTCAACTATTGTGAGTCAAATAAGAACATATGAAATTGCTTTGACAGTCAATAAAAATCTTGATGATACTCAGATACTTCCGACTGAAATCTCTCTCGCTGATGATACACATATGAATTTTGAAACATTTATTGATACAAATTATACACGAATTGCTGCACATGATGAAGGAGGAAGTACTTTAGAAGATGAAAATTTGGAGTAAGTGTAGGTAGATGTTATCTTTAAATCGCGCTTATTGTGACACAATTTTTAATTACAGAATTTTAGAAAGTCAAATTTTTAAGATAACTCCAGCTATATTAATTTTTAATCAAGTACTCGATAAAGATGTGAATTCAAAAATTCTTACTATAGAATTATTAGAGAAAGACATGAGTCATTTTTTCGAGGTTGTGCCTTCAAATTCAAAACTTATAAGTATTGATAGACCTCATGGAAAGTTAAAATATGGAGAAATGACTAGAATTAATGTTGTGCTTAGTGCAAAATACTTTGAAACACTTTATCTTAAGAGTAAATTATTTTTAACAGTGCTAATTAAAGATGCAAGAATTGAAATTCCAATAGAAATTAAATAGATAAGTTTGCCAGGTTGTTGGTGTCTAATTAATTCAAATGTACTTAATATGGTGTTCAGAAACTTAATATAATAATTTTTATAAAATTAATTTTTGGTATATTATCGAATAAAATTGTTTTTAAGAAATTTCAAATAGCGAGTTTTAGTTGTTCACTGAAGATCATGAAAACGTGTTATTTCAAGCTTTTCTTTGTGTGTTTTATTTATTAAATATTTTAAATTGTCTTCTGTACGTATTTAAATTATTTAAATAAGCTATGGTACTTGTAAAATTAAGTCCATTATCATTTTCTTACGGTGATCAGCATTATAGGCCTTATGTCGCAAAATATAAGAAAAAGTATAAAAGAATACAATATTTTGATAATTGTAGTTACAAAACTTATATTACAAGGTAATGAAAATAGATTTATTTCATATAAGCAATACAATTGAATAATAATTTTTAAGAAACTTGCGATATATCCATCCGGAATTGAAACTTAGTGAGAAATCAAAAGATGTCATAAATTCTTTCATTAATGATATGTTCGATAGGTTAGCTAAAGAAGCTAGTTTTTTAACAAAATGCATAAGCAGACGAAGAACAATGATTGAATTAGATATACAATCAGCTGCTAAACTAGTCTTAACTGGTTTTTTACAAAAATATGCGATTGTTGAAGGAAAAAAAGCTATTGAAAGATTTGAAGAATATCCTAATGGCAATCAATGTCTTTCGCTTGAAAAATATTCACGATTTGAAGTTTCTGTTAATAAAAGGAGAACAAGCAGTCCTAAATATTACAATTTCACAATGTAAAATGTTGTAGTTATATGTAGAAAATAAAATTTCATTCTTCAATAGTTCCGCTGAAAATTCTTTAATTCTTGTTTTGTTTTGTAACGTGAATTTCTTTAAATTTCGTATTTAAATAAATATTAAATATTTGGTTATAAGTGTATCTATTAAGCAATAAAAGGCAAATTTATTTATTTAAATATTAATAGAATGAGTGTAAGTTATAAATTAATGCGATAAAGTTTCAATTTCATTTGATTTTGCATAAAATAAATAGGAAGAAAAATTGGCTCAGGAAATTCGTGCTCTTACAAAAGAATTAGAATTTACTGAAAAGTTAGACAATACAATGACTAAGAAACGCATGGAATCGTGGAATAACAATTTAAAAATACAGATGATGATAGAAGATTTTGTCAAAGGTGGCGAACAAAATTTTTGCGAGACAAAAACATTTTTGGATGCCATTGAATCAATTTGCTCGTCTAAAATTAATGATGAAAATGAAATAGATAAAGATTTGGAAAAAGATTTGCAAATAATTGCTGATTTAGAAGTGGAATTTGATAAATTAAGTATAGAAGACAATAATAAAATTGAAGAAGAAGCTGCACTTGCTGCACAAGAGCTTGCTATGAAACAAATTGAATTTGATCGTGATATTGAAGAGAATGAATTCTTAGAGCAAAAGGCTATGGAAATTAAAAAAGAAATATTGGAATTAAAGGATGAAATCAATACGATTACTATTGAAAATGTAAAAATCAATGAAAGATGTGCTTTTATTGATGATGACAGTGATTTCCTTAAGAAAGAGTTAGAAAAATTGAAATTACAGTATGATAGCAATGATGACACTATCTTTGAGCTTAGAAAAAAAGTTCAAAATGTAACATTCAATAGTGCTTGGTTTAAAGGCAAATCTTTTCAATAACTAATTTCTACGACTTGAAAAATAACAATTTAAGAGATCAAGAAAAATCCACGCATGCATCACACATAAATTTTTATTTCAAACTTCATTAATTTTCTTTTCATATTTAAGTTTTGTTTCTTCTTTGTTAATCTGATGAATAACCATATGATTCTGTAAATTAAAAAGAGATGAAAATACTTTTTGACAGACAACACAAATGTGTTTTCGTTTGTTATCTTTATGTTGAGTGTAGACATGAATTTCCAAGTTTTTCCTCGAACTCATAACTTTTCCACAGAAACATTTGAGATCGTTTGAAGAAGATGGCTTACATGATTTCAAATGAGCTTGTAAACTATCAAAATTTGTAAATTTTTCACTACAAGATATGCACATTAGGCATCTTGTTTTCTTTGGTAGCGTTTCACTTTCTGTTTTTACTGGTGTTGTCAATACTTTCTCAGGTAATGCTTCTATCACTACAATTTTCTTAGTTGGTGATTCTTTTTCATTTTCAATTTTTATATCCATATTCTTTTCAGGTGAATTAATTGATACTCTCTTAACTTTAATGTTAGAATATTTTTTTGATAACTCCTCCTCAATTTGCTTTGGCTTAGGTCTTATTGCATTTTCTATTCTTAAAATCTTTTGTGTATCGATAAATTTCTCAATATTAAAAGTAATAGTTTTAATTGTTGTGTAGCAATTTGTACAAACTTTGGTTGTTATTTGATTTAAATCTTTATCATCTATATTCAACTAAAATAAAATTTTTAGAATGTTATTTTAATCAAAACTATCAATTTAATCCTACCATATCAGGAATTAGTTTTAAAATTTTTAAGACAGCCTCGTGATAAATGTCACAAAATACAAAATTTTCTTTATTGCATAGACGACAAGTTTTTATTTCAGATTTTTCCATTTTTGGCGTTAAATGTTGTTTGTTATCCTTGTGATTGTTTACTGAGGATTTATTAGTGACTTTTTGTACTAGATTTGTTTTTACTTTTCTCTTAAAAAAATATTTAAAATCTACCGTCTGTGAGAGAGAGAAATAATAAACAAAATGATATCTTAATGAAAAGTTAATAAATAAGCTTGACATCGGCTTTTTCACTAAATACCATTATTATCTCTCTTTTATTAGATTAATTTAGTTAAGTTTATATATTTCTTTAATCAATATTTAATTAAATACTTTCAAACATATGGCATTGTTAAATTATGACATAAATTCAAAAGTCGTTACACAACAAATTCAAAATTTGACAAGAATGCGGTACTAGAAGAAAAAAATTACTCAAGGGTCGAGTGCAAAAAGTCTAAAAGCAGCTCTGTCAAATTTATTAATTATCATTTAATTACATTCCGTTTCGCCTTTATAACAAATCAAGATGCCAAAAGCCGTATGCGTTTTAAAAGGAGAAGTTGAAGGAACTGTCTTTTTCCATCAAGCTGTAAGTATTATATAAAAATTTACTTTAACTTTCGCATTGCCGGAAAATATAAATAGACAGTACATTCTCGAAAAAAATACTAAATTACTCATGATAAACAAGCAATTTTGAGTGTATAGAGGCGCCAAAGGTGAATTAGACAACCAATTATTAATTTAAATTATTTTTCGCTTTTTTGTAGTCTGAAAAAGATCCAGTTCATGTTACTGGTGAAGTTAAAGGTTTAAAAGCTGGTTTGCATGGTAAATTATTCTCTTCTGAGTCTCATACATAAGTAAAAAAATCCTTTTATTAATTTAAACTTCTAAAGGCTTTCATGTTCATGAATTTGGAGATAATACTAACGGCTGCATGTCAGCTGGTGCTCATTTCAATCCTTTTGGAAAGGACCATGCTGCTCCAACTGATGTAGATCGTCATGTAAGAAATATTTAAAAAATATAATCGTTCAATTACTAAACTTGTTGATTCTTTTAAAAGGTTGGTGATTTAGGGAATGTTATTGCCGGAGATGATGGTGTTGCTAAAGTAGACATCACTGATAAAATGATTTCATTGAGCGGTGATTTAAGCATTGTAGGGAGAACAATTGTAGTACACGCTGATCCTGATGATTTAGGACGAGGTGGACACGAATTGAGCAAAACAACAGGCAATGCTGGTGGTCGATTGGCATGCGGTGTTATTGGAATTTGTAAGGAATAGATTCTGTGTTCAATGAACAAATAATCATCATGAAATTCAAAAAATACTACAGGCTCTTCTCATACACCAATTTCCTTTGCTAATGTCACTGCTAGACTTTAAATGACTTTTTTTTAAGTCTGTAGAAAATTATATACACTAAGGTGGAAGTTAAATAAAATATTCGGAATATCATTAATTGGATCAATTCAAACTTGTTTAAATTTATTCAATAATATTCTTCTTTCAGAATTCATTTAAAAAATCTAGAATAAAAAAGAAGTATAAATGAAATTTAACATTTTTTAACATTAATTCTTGTTATTATCAATTATTAGCAATCAATTGAAAAAGCTAGATAAATTATTTTCAAAATAGAAAAATTAATGAAAATTTCAAATATCTCATGATTTTTGATTTAAGCAATTCTGTTCATAAAACGAACATTGAATAATTTTTTCATTAGTATTTCTATTATTCTCTTACTTTGTGTATGTCACTTTTTTGCATTGTCGAAAAATTTCTTTTATCTATAATATTATTTATTTTAAAAAATTCCTTATTATTTTTTTATCTTCTGAATTGGTGTGAATTTCTTACATTTCTCCTTCATTCTCTTCGATTTAATTTTTAATTTTCTCGATTTCCCTTATTATTACCTAATTATTAAGTTAATCTTATTATCGCTAAATGAATGTGCACATTGCACAATTCGATTTCTATTAAATAAAATCTTTGACTCTTCTCGGAAGAAATGAGAAAGAGAATTCAACTATTGGCATCATTCTTGATAAGTTAGTTACCCTAAATTAAAATTTGGCTTTCTTCGTTTGTGCGAAAAAAATGAATAAAGTGCAGCATATAGTTTAAAATTCATTCTTTTTTCCGTAAATATTCTAATCTATAGATCATTTGGCATAATTTAAGGTATTTAAAAATCTTTTAGTATAGAATCTTGTCACACGTAATTCTCGTCTATCATTGTATTAAAGTGAAGAAGCTCTATTGTGTGTCTGATAGATTGTGACTGTTGTCTGTTGAGTATGTGTTTGTGTTTGCGTTTGACACTTAAAACTTGCAATCGTTGTTGTTGTAGTCATTTGTGGCGGTCCGCTCATATCTTCATCGTCTTCATCATCGAGTGGATCGAAAAGAAATTTATTTTCAATTGGATACAAATCATCAAAGTATTCCAATGATTGATGTCGTAATTCAGGAAGCTTATCGTTATCATAAAAATTATAAATGTCATCGTTAATATTGTCTTGTGAACTATAAAAATTGTACATTCCATCAGTTATGGCCTGAATCTTTGACTTTTCCTCAGGGAATAGGCTGACTGGTGGAAGAGACGACGACGAGAGAGAAATTTTCTTCAGCCGCTCTTTATTGATGTCACGAAAATCGAATCGTGGTTTTGGCATTGGCTGAATGTAAAATGGCTGTTGAGGTTTTCTTACATGATATCTTTGACTATAATAAGCAATAAAAATTAATCATTTTGTAAATAATTGAGTTAAGGAAAAAACTTACTGTCGTTGTCTGGAAGCTCTAAAACAGCCACATGAGCAAGAACACATTGAAGTATTGTCGCCATCTAATGAAGCAGATTCTTGCAGTTGTGGATAGTATTGCACACTGTGATCTATATGTATTCGATGACCTAAATGACCACTTAAAATCGAGCCATTTGCTGTTATTACATCTCCATCTAGTCTCACAGCACCTGAGAAAAATTTTTATTTTTAAGTTGAGGATTATAATTTTAGTTGCTGAACACTCAATGATTAAGAATTTAAAACTGAGCACTCAAACAATTTTTTAGTGAATTAGTGCTGAGCACTTAATGTTTTCAAATGTTTAAGTGCTGAGCACTCAATATTTCTATGCTTTAGTGCTGAGTACTTATTCAATATTTTCAGTTGCTTAGTGTTGATATTGGTTTTAGTGGTTTAGTGTTGAGCATTCACTTAAAAGAAAAAAACTCACCTTGAAGTGCTTGCATTGCTTGTGCTTCATCTCTTCTCTCATCTTCAGTGTTCATCGTGACGAAACGAAGAACGAGCAAATTGAGTGAGGCAGCAACTATTGCTAAACCAAACAATATAAATATGAGGGCAAATAGAACATATTCTGGGCGTGTATTAAGAGCATCGTCTTTTTGAAGGGCAACCATATCACCAAAACTGCGAAGTAAAAAAGGATTAATCGTTAATGACTCCATTAATTTATTATCATTAAATATTATGGAAACTCACCCAATTGTTGTTAGTGTAATAAAACAGCTAGAAATGTCACATAATAAAATCTCATTAATATTTCTCACTAAATTATTCTTCTACTTACTAATAAACACTATCAAAGTATCTCCAATTTTCTATATAAAGAAAGAAATAAGAATAAAGAAATATCAAAAAAATTAATTAAAGTTAAATTTAATTACCAAATTTTGAAAATGCCCAAGCGCCACCAGCAATTGTAAGGCTGCTAAGAGTTGTGACAACACAAATTAAATCAACTTCAGTAGCTTGTGTTTTTCGGCAGTTTAATGATTTCTTAACTGTCTGGATAACAAAACTAGATAAATAAATAGTAAAAAGTGAGTTAGAAGAATAAAGAAAGAAAAGAAAATGGCAAAGAAAAGTCATTAACTTAACTCACCTACTCAGTCTATTGACCCTTTCACCTATACTCTGAAACATAACAAGTCCCAAAGGTATTCCAATCATTGCATAGCACATTGTGAATAATTTTCCATGAACTGTTGATGGTGTTGAATGGCCATAACCAATTGTTGTTAGTACAGTTAACACTATGGCGAGGATAAAGATAGATTGAATAAATAAATGATATTGTTTTTAGTGCGTTTTTCTTTTTTTATGGAAAAAGACGCTATTGTCCGCACTATGTCTGTTTGTCTCCTTCAATTTGTTTGTATTAATCTATCGCTTTTGTCTATGAGGCCTTTGTAAAGAAAGTTCTTATCAAAAACACATGCCGATTTCGAGTTATAGGCTCAAATAGTATTTCAATATGGGTATATATGTGAAAATTTTTGTATGTATACCAAATGCATACCGTATATTTCATGCGAAATACCATACGGTTAACATGAACATACTGCATATATGTGAGATTTATGCATATTCAAAAATTTTATGAAATTCACAAAAAACTTAAAAAAAAAAGAATTTGAGGGATAAATGTCGAGTTAAGATTAATTTAAACTAAAGATTTTCATTAAAAGTTTTCAAAATAACATAAAATATGAACAAAATACTTCTTTATGAAATTTGAGTTCAAATTCATGATAATTCTGTTGAATTAAAATTTTACTCTAAAATAGTAGGTTTAAGAACTTGCATGCATACTTGACTGGTATACACATGCTTGCATGCAATTAATTCTGTCAATAATTGATCAAATTTGACTTTCATTGAAATTTACCAAAAATTTGATTGAAACAAATAAAATCGGAATTAATTAGAGACATTTTTGTGTAAGTCAAATTCCATGCAAGTATGCGCATATTAGTCAAAAATTCATGCAAGTTCCAAAGCTTATAAAAATACTAATCAGTTACAAGAAAAAGCGCTTTTAACACGTCACTGACAGTTATTTTTATTGATTTTTTTGGGGGAGTTAAATTGAACTGTCAAAATAAAATTTATTACAGCGCAATTAGAGATTAGCTTTACCATAATAAAACGCTCCAGTGAACTTCCACTGTCGTCCAGCTTTGTGTGGTTCTGTTTTTAGAATAACTGTTTCAATAATTTTTAAATCATCTGCTGTGATATTGTATTTTTGGACAATAATATTTTCAATTGCTTGTAATGCTTCCCAACGCTTTCTTTCTGTATCTGACTCAAGTGCATCTAAATTTAAATAATTTGAAATTTAAATTTACAAAATGAAGACAAAGAAATTTAAAAGCTTTTACCAAAAACCGCTGCGCCAACCAACAAATAAGTAAAAGTGCACACAATTAAAGAGAGCGTACGAATATTTTGCTTTTTCATCATTCATCGATAAGTAGATGACAACAAAAAAAATTCTTTTTCTTCCTTTTTCTTCTTTTCTCCAAATCTACTTATGTATTCCAATATTGAAGATTCTTAACGCTCTTTTTGGCACTAAATTGCCCTTTTTATGTCTTTGACCTAAAAAACTTTTTTACTCAAAGTTTGTCAAAGACTGAAAAGATTTTTTTTCTCTTTCGTTTAATTGTTTATTTTTTGTGATGCACTTTCATGATAAATTTTTCATAATTTCATTGCAGTGAAATTTTTCTTCTTTTCTTTCTTTCTCCTTTATTCATTTATTGAGAAAAAAAATTTAATTTTTTCATAAGACATTTTTGAAGGAAAAAATTGATGCAAACTTAAAATGAAAATTTTAAAAGTTTTTTCTAATATGTTGCTATCACTATGACACCATTTTCAATGAAATATAATACGATATACGACACTAGATTGGTTACAAATGGAAAATTTTTCTATGCTTTTTTTCTTTTGTCTATTTCGAATTTTCCACAATTCTAACCACTTTGCCATCATTTCATTTCACTTTTCCATATGAATATTGAAAACTTTCAACTATTTTTACTAATTTTTGTGACATTTTTCCACACTAAAATAAATTTTTAAAATTTTGATGGCAAAAATTTTCACAAGAAAGAAAAATGAATTTTCCAGTAGATGACAATGTATTGGTAAATGATGTAATTTTATCGTCCGTACATAAGCCACGAGGTTTCCAATTACATGTGATTTTTCATTTCCAGTTTAATGTTTACAATTTTTTATTTAACTTTTTTAATTTATTTCAAATTGATAAAATTCAATTTAGATCTGAAATTCTTTAAAGAAAATCAAAAAGTTTAGAACTTTTATCAGACAAATTTTAAATATCAAAAATTTCACTAAAATATAAATTTCCAATGAAAGCACATGATTCAACAAAAGTTAATGACGTCACAAATACAAATTGTTGCCACATTTCCTCTTATTTTCGCATAAAACATCCCTCGTGCAGTCAGCAACAAGCAGATATGGCAATGCAATTTTATTGCGCAGAATCATTTTCTTCTCTATTATCAAAAATTTCCACAAGAAGGCATTGCTGTTAGAGAATGGAAAAAAAAAATCTCAACTGTTGGTTACTCTTCTATTTTTAGCTTTTTTAATCTCCACGTGGACAGTTAAGAAGAATTTCTAAGAGATGAGTTATTTTACAGACAAGCAAGCAAGCGAACTTTTTTATAATTTCAAGGTTTTATCAAAACAAAAATATTTGAAGCCAAAAACTGACATTATCATTTATCATAGGAAAATTTCTAGGAAAAAGCTTTTTGTTTATTTGTGAAATGAATTCAATTCATTCTGTGGAGAATGAAAAAAAAAAATTTATCACTTTTTATACTTTTCCAAATATAGACATTGCAGAATGTTGTTTGAGGCATTAAATCTCTATTTCTGCAGAATTGAAATCAATAAGGTAGCCTTTGAAGTCATATATCATTTAAATCTAGCTCTTTCCGTCTGCCAATGCAATAGTTGTTGTAAAAGTAGTCAATAACCGATGAAACTTTCAAGCATTGGAAAATGGTCAGTTTTTTTATAATAAAATTTTTGATGTTTTGAATTTTCAATTGAATTTGTCTTTAATAATTGAGAGAATGCAATGAATCTCTTTTTTAAATTATTCTATTTATAGTTAAAAACGAATTAAAGTAAGAATAAGTTTTGTAACTTTGTTCACTTCTTTTTAAAACAATCGTTCTTCTACTCTAGTAGCTGAGAACGGAAAGAACTAGAATCGTTTTCGGACTCGCTTTTTATAGTCGAACTGTGATGACAAAATTTATAATCTAACACGGAGAAAAAAAACTTTTCAACTGGCATGAAGTTGAATCTCATAAAGCGACTTTATGCCAGAAAAAATTAAAACTTTATTAGAACTAAAAAAATTATATAAGACATATAAAGTTTCAAGGAAAAAAATTTATGAGTGTCATAAAGTGCTTCATAAATAGCTTTATTAGATCCAACTTTATGCCAGTTAAAAAGTTAATTCTCTGTGAATTCAAATTATTTTAACAGTTACAAATATTTCGTTCTCTTAGCGACAATAGAGAAAAATGCTTTAAAAAACTTATTAATTTTCATTATTGATTTCCAACAAGTAAATCCTGTCAGCAACAATAAGTTGAGCAGATAAGAGTTTAATTTGGCAATTTGCCATACTCTTAGATATCCGCTGATAACTTAGTGAAAGAATAATAAGAATATCAGGAAGCGCGAATTCGATTCCAGCTCGGACTAAGCATGTCAAAGGGTTTCTTTTTATTCTTAACTGATATTTTAAAAATAATTTTTATTTATTTCCAAACTCTGAAAAATTCCATTGTTGATATGGAGTAAGAATCGAAAAAAAAGAGAGAAAATAATCATGTTTATCAGAGAATGAACATATCATCAATAAACTTCTATTTTATTACATTATTCATCAAACGTGCGTGTGTGTGTGTGTGTGTATGTTGTTGAAAATGAAGGAAAGGAATTTTTCTTTTTTTTGATGATGGCAGACCATTTAACTTACATACATAGATGTTCAACTCAAAGCCCTTTCTGTCAAAGCCAATAACCAACGTTTGACAACTAAAATTCATTATATTCTATTGAATAAATGCTAACAAAAAAGAAAAGCTTTCTATCCTCATCAATGGATATCGGTATTGGGCGGAAGGTAAAGTTACTTTTTTCAAAGTTGGTCATTGAAAGAGAAAATTTTCTAAAAAAAGATGAAAACTTATACGCATTTGAGTTAAATGACAAGCATTTTAATGTCTATAAATTTCAACTTTCTCTCTCTATATCACTCACCTACACTTCAATTTTCTTTCTATCCTTTTTTACTCGCCTCCATTCAACATTTTCATCCTTTTATTTAATTCTTTAAAAGTAAATATATAATAAAAAAGGAGAGAAACTGCTGAGGATGGTTAAAAAAAGCCAAAATGATGCAAAAAGATAAGGTATAAGCAAAAGATGAGTGAGTGGGTTAGAAATTGCTATTTTTTCTTAAACAAGGTGTATAAAGAAATATACAGAGAAAAGATTGGTTATTTGACTGAGATTATAATCCCTCAAGGATACAACGAGAAGCAAACTTTTTCTTTCTTTCAATGATAAAAAGAGAGATTGTGTATTTCAATTGACTGTGATATATTAGACATTTGATGTAATTTTCATGCTTTTATTTTTAAAGTTTTATGAAAGCTTTTTTATTTAATGAAAAAAGGGAACAATAAGAGTAATTCAGAGGAAAAATTACTCTTGAGAAATATGCAAGATGTTTTATTAAATTTTCTCTTTCAATTTCAA
>JACWBX010000958.1:0-15848 GCA_014622435.1 Polypedilum pembai
TTTTGCTACTATTGAATTTAGTTTATAAAAAGTAGACTTTTTCTTTTTGTGAATATTCCCGGGAATTACCGACTTCGGGAATGACTACATACAAATAAAGAAAATTTTTTTAAAATTTTTCAAATGTTAATCAATTTCATATAATGCAATGTACATAATGTACAAAAACATGACAAAAAATCAAAATCAGCCATTTTTGTGGAATTTACGAATTTTTTTTAATATTTTTTTTACTCTAAAACTTTATGAAAGCGACAAAATTTTCAACAAAAATTTAATGAATTATGTTAAATATATGAAAATTCATTGTTTTTAACAACTTTCTAAAACAATTTGGCTGTCTTTTAGTCTCATTTCCGTTCCCGGAAAAAACCTATTGAAAACAGCAAAAAACAGCAAAAACAGCTGTTTTTCAAAAATCTAAAACAGCAAACAGCTGTTTTTTAAAAACGCTGTTTTTCAGAAACCCTTCGAGTGATTCTCTTCTTGGTTTAAAGAATATAATCTTAAGATTTATTGTAATATTAATTATTATAAGCATACGTGTGTGTTTTATTGAACAAAAGATTGTTTCAAATAATTGAATAAATTATTTTTAAAATGAAATTGTGAGTTTAATTAAGATTGAATTATCTTTCAAATAATTTGATAGTAAATGAATACTATTTGGTATTTGAAAATTTTCATTTTCATTGTTCCAATATACCGGCGAAATCAAATCATGATTAGGATTTATTTGATTCAAAATTGTGAAACTATATTGAAATAACTGTTCTTGCGGAATTTCCTTGAAAATAAGTCCATCTGATATTTCGATTTCCATTTTTTCGATATTTTCAGTATTTGCAAGATGTTCAATATCAAAAAGGAGACTTTCATTTTCTAGATAATTCATATGAGCACGAATACGAAGAAAAAGACCTTTTACATTAAACACATGACTAAAAATTTCATTTTTTCGAGCATTCTTAAAAATTTTTGGAAATTGATCAAGTTTCCAATAGTAGTGAAAGGTGTATTCATTTTTCGATTTTATCTTTTCTTCTGTTGCAATATTTTCTTTATCTCGCATTTTTTCTTTTAGCGGTTTCTTATTATTATGTATACCTGTTTCTAATGATTTCAATTTATTTGCATTCATTACTGTTGGAGTTGGTGATGTAGTTGTTGAAGTCGTTGAGGTAGTTTTCAAAGTTGCAGGATAATTGTTGACTTTATCTCTATAATGATTGTTATGAATTACAGATTGTGGAGGAAATAATTGACGATTGTTTGAAGGAAGTAATAAATTTTCTATCAATTGTTGCAAATTAAAAATGTCACGATATAGTCTTGATTCCATATCAAGAAGGGTTTCTCTGAGCATTTTTATATCATCTTTAAAGAAAAAATATTATAAAAATCCAATATTAAATTAATTTATGCCGATAAACCTGATGAGCAAAATCCTTCAAGTTTCTTCGAAAAAGTTGCTTGAGCACTTGCTTTTATGTCTCCTGATTGAACAGTGCATTGCGCCATTTGAGTTTCTTTAGGAAGTTCGGGATTTTCGTCAATGCTACGCATAACCAACGGTTTTTTATCTTGATTATTATCATTATTATTATCTGAAATTATGATACATAGATATGATGATTTGCCGGTATTTTTGCTACCTAGTTACTTATATATAAAACATTTGTATTGTAAATATACAATATGTTTTTGAAATCATTTGATATAATTCTTAGCAATCAGTATTACATTTCGTCTGCATTTATTTTTAGCAACCAGCGTTATTGAGTGAAAAAAATGATTCTTTTTAAACATTTAAGACATCGCGTGTAAAACTACATATATTTCATATCCTCACCTAATATCGATTCATTAGTCATTGTTAGAAAAGCAATGAATGTTAATAATAAAGTTATAATATTCATTTTCAATAAAAAGGAGCACTATCAAGTATTCAAACCACGTTTTTCAAAAATACACTGAAAAAATTTTTTTCTGAAAAAATGAGTGAAAAAGAAAAAATACTTTTTAATATCATTGTGTTGCATTTTCTTTTCGATTTTATTTAAAGAAAATTTATTACAAGGGAAGAAGATGTGTCTTAATACACAACAACAAATTCACATCTTCATTTAAGAATGAAGTTATTCGTTTTCTTCCTCATCGTCATCGTTTGATCCAATTCTGAAGTAACGTAACTCATATAAATCTTTATCATTTGAAACAACTCGAATCCAATCGCGAAGACTATGCTTTTTCAAGTATTTTTTTGTCAAATACTTCAAATAGCGCTTTGAAAAATGAATATCGGAGTTGACGTAAATTTTGAATTTTTGTTTTTCCATTGTGACATTATTGCCCAAATTTCCAGTTTTTCCGTTGACCTTGAAGCGTTCTTTCAAGAATTTCTCCTTAAATTACAAAATCAAGTAAGTTAATGAAAAATAAAATCATGTTTGCTCTTACAAAATCAGCAACATCTAAAATGTTGTCTTCTGCGATGTTTGTGCAGTCAATGCCGTAACGAAGATGTTCCTTCTTTTTCTTCAAACCCTTTCCACGAAGAGTTTGTTTCTTTTGAACAGCTTTACCAGTGGTCTTTGATTTGGCTGAGGCCGGATCAATTTTCTTAGCAACTGCCATCTTCCTGGTGGTCTGCAAAAATTATTAATTATGTAAATAATTTGTATACATTATATTTAT
This sequence comes from Polypedilum pembai, assembly GCA_014622435.1. Lineage (NCBI taxonomy): Eukaryota > Metazoa > Arthropoda > Insecta > Diptera > Chironomidae > Polypedilum > Polypedilum pembai. The sequence continues at coordinate 2,698 of JACWBX010000958.1, forward strand.
TTACGGTGTAACATTACTTTCCAATGCAGCAGGAGCCAAGGTGATGCATTTTACAAAATTATCTTTTTGGGTAAGACAAATAGTGAATGATCACATTTGGCCCCTATGCATTTTAATTGTGTTAAATACTAAACACAAAGCATAGTTACGCCGTATTGTGCTTATTCAATTCATATGTTTGAACCTAAAAAGCATATAAAATTGAAAAAATAACTTATATTGATATAAAATATAGCAATTTAGTTTACATTGTTTCTAGGTTAGTTTTTTAAATTTAAAATTCTTTAATTTTTACTATAAAACGCTAATCAATTCATTAAAATTCATCTGTATATTTAATTTAAAACTATAAGTAATGTTTTCGAGTTAAATTTTTAAGTAATTTTGCTATTTTTCTCAATATTTAATTTAAAAATATTTTTACGAACCTTTTGCTTTGAAGTGTGAGCAAAAAAAGAAAGAAGATAGAACAAGGGTGTGCTAGAGTTATAAAACTTGTGAAGACGGCTTTTTTTTTATTTTTTTTGAAGGTGCATTCGCATTAAAAAATATCAAGTCAAAAGTTATTAAAATTTTGAATAATCAAATATTTATGGCTAATTTGAGACTTTAAATCTATTTATTACTTTAGCAAGTATTTGATAAAAATTATTCGTTTTTGCGACGAATACAACAAAGTAATAAACACGAAACACAGACTTTAAAATTACAAAGGAAAAAATTGATTTTTTTATTATCTTCAATATATGTTATAACAAAGTGAAAAAGCAAGTGTTAAATTAATAATAAATCAGGTTAGTAATGTGACGTAAAAAAATAAATAGCTAAAACACACGTGTAAATAAAAGAAAAACTTAAAAATCACAAAAAAGTGTATTGAGAGAAACATCTTAATAATCCTGTATAATCAAATTATACTGCTCTTTATTATTATCAGGTGACTTCTTTTCTTTGCTCTTCCTCATTTTGTAAATGCGCTTCTCATGAATAAAACGTATAACTAATGTAGAACTGTTCTTTTGATTGTTATGAATCATTTCTATATAGCATGAAAATGGCAAAAAATAATAGATAAAATCTCAAAAAAAGTTTAATTTGTGTTTAAATAAAAGTACAGAATAATAGACCTTCACAGAGTGAAAAAATACTGTAACAGTAGTTTTATCAAAGTCCTTCATCGCGATGATCGAAAATTACGCTTTTGCTAATTATTTACTATCTATCTATTTAAATTTTCTTTTTTCTGTCATTCTGATTATGTATGATTGCATGCAAATTATTTATGTCTTTATTCCGAAAATATGTCGTTTATTTATTCAATTAACATTTTTCCATCATACAGAGAAAGAGATAAGTGAGTAGGAAAATTAAAAAACATACATCGAAATATATACATAATCATAGAAGAAAGCATAAAAGGAGGAATATATTATGACACGAAAAAGAACAAGTCAGGCAGGATCAAATTCGGCTACAGCAAAATTGATAAATAAGATTAACAAATTTAATCAAAATAATACGATCAACAATAATAATGTCATTGCGGAATCCAATGAGCAAGAGACACGTATTGTAAAAAATTATAACTATGATGAGGATGAAGTTTTTATTCTGACTGAAAAGCAGAAACAACAATTGCAACGAAACGAATATTTAGAATCTTTATCCAAAGATCGATTAAAAACTGAGGCTAAGCGTAGAGGACAAAAAACTTCAGGAACAAAATCTGAATTGGTATAATCATACACTAAAATACCTCGTTGTACTCTTCCCAGTTTGTTTTAATTTTTGAATTATGATTTCTTTATGGTTTTGCGGAAGATTCAGAAAAAGCAATTGACACTTTTTTTTTAATTTGAGCTTCTTTTTTCTACTTTTATCTTCATAATCTTTGTTCTTTGTTTTATCGCTTCGTTTTATATTTTAGGTCGCTTTTTTGTGTCGCATCACTGATAAAGTATAGATTTATAAAAATACTTATATACTATGATGAATCGAATCACCTTCGTTTACTCTTTTTTTTATTTTTTTAAATAAAAACAGCTGATTTTCTTCAAAGAGTGAATCAGAAGTTCAAAAGTATTACATTGTGAAATGACTGATCATTTTAATAATTTTTTCAAATGACACGGCAAGATTTTTTTGCAGAGTCCGAGCCCGTTTCACGATCAACTAAAATTTAATTTAAATTCTACTAAAATTAGTCAATTACAAATAAAATCTTCAATCGATTGATTTTAGTTGAAACTTTCAAGTAACGCAACTAACTTCAACCAAAATTTTACAACTAAAAATCAACTAAATTTTAGTCAACTAAAAAATAAGTTGAATTTTAGTTAGTTGCAACTGAAAATCGAAACGATTTCGGATTTAGCTTTCACAAAATATTAAGTGAAGAAAAAGAAAGAAAAATGTAGTTCTTTTATTTTTAACTTTTGTAAGAGAAGAAAATCAGATTTGAAATAATATTTTTTTTCTGTGAAATTTTATGTTAAAAAACTAACTTTTAATCATTATTTCTGCTTATGAAACAATCAAAATTAAAACTCATATGATTTTTTTTGAATTTTTTTAAGTAGCTCTGTAATATAAGTAGTCAGTCCAAGATTATGTATATTTAAATTGCTTAATATTTCACTTTAATTTGAATCTTGCATTTGATTTCAAATTTGGGGTTTTTTAATTTTTTATAATTTGTTTTATCTATCCTATAACTTATATTTACATATTGACATCTAAATTTGAAACGAAATTATAAGTCTTTATTTTTTACATTTTTTAGTTACAACGTTTGGGCTATAAGATGTCATTACGACATTCGAGCTCTCTTAATAATGTTCGCCAATCATCTAATCAAAAGATGAAAACTTCAAAATCTTCACCAAATGGTTCACTTTCATCTGAAAGTTCTAATAGTTTGACCGAAAAAGAGCGTTTAAAAAGAGAACGAGAAAGCATTAAACTGTGGATTCATCCAGTTTTGACGATCAAATATTGCTTTTTTGAAGTAGCAACACTTTTTCAAATTTATAAGCGTAGCATATTAAACCATAAAAAGACTATAGGATTCCTTGCAACATTGCTAATAGCGTTTTTTACACTGTGGTATATACCTGGAAAGCATCAAATTTATGTTGAATTCATAAGAAAAAACGCGTTTTTCGTAACATATTGGATTGGCTTGGGTGTAATATCGAGCATTGGATTAGGAACTGGATTACATACATTTATTTTATATTTAGGACCTCACATAGCGAGTGTAACATTAGCTGCATATGAATGTGGTTCTCTTGATTTCCCATCGCCTCCTTATCCTGACGAGTAAGTAAATTATTGTATAATTAGTTTTTTATTTGTGACTGAAATTTATGTTTATTGTTTTTAGAATAATCTGTCCGGATAGTCCAACACCAGGCTTTGTGCCGTCATTATGGAGCATAATGAGTAAAGTTCGTTTAGAATCATTCCTGTGGGGTGCTGGAACAGCGCTAGGTGAATTACCACCATATTTTATGGCAAGAGCTGCTCGCTTAAGTGGCTATGATCCTGAAGATGCAGAAGATTTACAAGAGTTCGAAGAGCTCCAGAAAAAACGTGAATTGGGTGAAAAACTGAATTATTTTGAAACATTAAAATTGGGAATGGAAAGAATTGTTGAACGTGTTGGATTTTTTGGAATTTTGGCTTGTGCAAGTGTATGTTATAAATATGATGGTAAAAATTAAAATTTTAATTGTTTGATTATTTTAGGTTCCGAATCCTCTTTTTGACTTGGCGGGTATTACATGTGGTCACTTTTTAGTACCATTTTGGACATTCTTTGGCGCAACATTGATCGGAAAGGCTGTGATTAAAATGCATCTTCAAAAAGTAGTAGTAATTGTAGCATTTAACGAATTATTACTTGAGAAGGCTGTTGATTTATTAGCGCTCATTCCTGTTGTTGGAAAAAAATTTCAAGAACCTTTTAAGACTTTCCTTCAAAACCAAAAAGAAAAACTACATCGTGGTAAAACCACTAAGCACAAGGGAAATCTTCTTCAGAAATTTTTTGAAGTTTTTGTCGTTGGAATGATTCTTTATTTCATTCTTTCAATCATCAACTCATTAGCTCAGAGTTGGCACAAACGAATTCACAAAAAGTCCAGCAAAAAACAACAACGTAAAGTAATTAAAGATAATTAAATGCAAAGACAGCAACCGAATCTTAAATTATATATGAAATAACGTTTTCTTGATAACAAAAAAGAACATTTTTTAAAAATATGTGTGTGTGTATATGCCCTTATCCAAAAAAAATGTGTAGACATGTTAAGGAATGTTTTGAAACTAGCTCAAGGCTCAGTAGTGTGTATAAAATTTCTACGTGAGCATATATTCTAGATAGGTAGTTAATTTTTGTGCTAAATTTATTATTTTTCAATAAATTATGATTTTATAAAAACATTTCGTTCATTTCTTTGCTTTTTTTATAAAATTCCACCTACTTTTTAAATTATTACTCGAGAAATAAAAAACAATGAAAATGTTTAAATTCATTTCTATAAAGATTCTTTATTTTTTTATGAGCTCAATGTAAGAGTATGAGATAAAATTAATTTAATGAATTTAAAACAACGATGAGGTTATTAGCAGGTTTTTATAAATAAAGAAATTAATAGTGTTTGTGCACTGATACATCCTTTGAAATAGGAAGGATTTTATTTATAACTAAGGATTAAAAAATTCATAGTTCTTTCTTGGGCGCAGCATTTCCTTGATATTTTGGTTTCAGCTCTTCAATACGTTTTATGAAATCTGGTTTCTCAAGACATCCATCACATGTTTCGTCCCAGTCTGATAGAATTTTTTTAAGATCTCTTACTTTGAGTTTCTTCAAATCAACTGTTGATAAGTCGATTTGTTTATCTGTAAATGTCATCAGGTATATCATATTTAGAAGTCAGTTTTTTTCAAGATCAATTTATAGAATATCATACCGAATCTAAGATCACAAATTTGAACGTCTTTCTTTTTTAGTTTCTCGCAAATTTTATCAGCTGGCATATGATATGAAACAGGTTTACTCATTTCTCCGAGAATGCCTGTGGCAGATTCTTCAAGTCCACCCAAGTAATAACACTGAAACATTAATAAGTTATTTTAATAATAACACGTCATCGAAATTAGAACATTATTGTTGTTAACTTACAAAACGGTTTTCTTTTCCTTTAGATCCTTTGCAGAATTTTTTAAATTCAGCTTCAATCAATTTCGGGTCTTTTTTCACATCATCACTTAGTGTTTCAACAAATTTATCTACTGTTTTAATACATACTTCACATTCGCCTTCTTTTAAAGTAGTTACTAAATTTGCTAGCACCATACAAAGCAGCACTCTCAGTATTAAATTCTGTGATGAATTCATTTCTTGGATTTTTGATTATTTTCTATATTGAGACGTTCTTGAAATTTCTATATTTCAAGACTTTAAATATTAATCTCTTTATTGATTTATTTTTTACTGCTTCTATCTTCAGTTTTCATTGAATACTAAGCAAAAATTTATTTGCCGACAAAAATTTTTCTTCAAGTGAATTTTTTCTGACGTGGTCTAGTTTTGTGAAGGGGGTTATCATCAATAAGAAAGTGGTTTTTTTGCACGACATGAATTTGTTTTTTCAAATTTAAAATTAAATTCATATAAACACGTCCTTTGAAAGTTATGAGATTTTATTTAAATTTTTATAATTGATGCTATGTGTTTTCAAAGATAAGTAAGGTTTTTCTCTAGAAAAATCTATTTTACTTATTAAAATTCCCCTCTTTAGACGAATTTAGCATTAATTTTTTTCTTTTTAAAAGCATTTTGTCTAATGACTGATGTGATAAATCATTCTATTAAGCAAAAATATAAAGAATAATAAATATAATCTTTGAAATATATTTCATTCAACTGAAAAATTTTAAATTGGCACATATTGCATATAACAAATAACGATATTTTTGAAATGCGCTTATAAGACACGTTTTTTTCTCTCTCTTCACTTTGGATTTTTTAATTCATAAGATTAAATTTTTGTCGGATTTTGCGATTCATCTAAGGTAATGATATTTTTTATCATAACTTTTTATTTAAAAACTGTTATCTAACATCACATGCACAAATGAGCATTAAAAACCTTTTACTATTAGATTTTAAAATTATATTTTTAAAAATCAATAGTTTTTTGCTTTTTAGGGGTTATTTTAAAATTTTATTATTTATTATAGGACTATTACTGAAAAATATGTCGATTGCTGTAGATCGTATTCATAACTACTATCAGTATGCAGATGCTGAGGCTAATTTTTACAGAGTAAGTATAATCTTATTTTTTTTTTTCTAAAATATCGTTCGATTTTCAAAAGTCTGCATATGCAGAGAATAAATGTTGGAAAAGCTCATTACTTGGTCAATTATATAGATATTTATTAAATAAGACTTATTATTATAATGCAAGCTGCTAAAGTCTAAGGATAATACTGCTAAGGTAGAAGAAGTGAAAAAACCAGCAGCACTTACAGAAAATAATCAAGAATCATCAAAAAGTAATAAAAGAGTTAGAAAAAATAAAAAGAAGGAAACTTGTGCAGTTTCGAAAGAAACCGAAAATCAACAACAAAATGAATTGATATCAAAGAATGTCATTCAGAAGCAAGGCACAAAAGAAGACGATACATCTGTTCGTACTGATTCAGGAATTGCAGAAGTTTCTGAACCAAGTACTACAAAAAAGAAGTCCCGATCAAAGCGCCAGCAAGCGAAGAAAGCAAAAGCAGCTGCTGCTACAGCTGCACAGCAAGAAATTGAAATTGCTGAAACTAAAAATATTCCTGCAGTTTCAGAAACTGTTTCATCTTCAAAATCAAAAGATAAAAAGAATAAGACCAAAAATTCAATGGAACAAAATGTAACTCATGCAGACACATCATCAAAGGTTTAATTGAAAACTTTGAGTTTATCTTAGTTTAGAACAATTTTTTCATAATTATAATTTACTTATCATATGTCGTTCCAATAATTTTCATCACACACAATTCTATTTGTCGATATAATTTTGAATGATTTTTGACCTTATGCTTTTTTTGCTTTGACATATTGCCAAAATATTTTTAACTAAAATAGAATTCTATTTAAATTTTTAAGAATGGTGTAACTTCAACATCAACATCACTAGTAACAGAGATAGCAAAAGCGAGACAACATATTAAATCATCTCTCGAGCGTGTTGATGGGGTTGCAAATTTTAATATGCCTGGCTCAGAGTTATTGGAAAGAATTTCTGCTTTGGAAAAAGATAACAATAAATTGCGAGGTTTAGTTGACGGTTTACAAAATTTGGTAATTTCCTTAGAAGGTCGTCTCAATAAATTGGAAAGTGGTAGCTCATCAAAATCGGCAGCAGCCCCTGTTGTGTCCAAACCAGCACCAGCACAGAAAAAAGAAGATGATGATGACGATGTTGATTTGTTTGGATCAGACGAAGAAGAAGATGAAGAGGCTGAAAGAATTAAAGAAGAACGCTTAAAAGCTTATGCAGAGAAGAAATCCAAGAAGCCAGTCTTGATTGCCAAAAGTTCTATTCTGCTTGATGTGAAGGTAAATCTAAGTTATTATTATCTGTTTCTGAGATGTGTAATTGTATTTTTATTTTATTAATAGCCATGGGATGATGAAACTGACATGAAAGAAATGGAAAAGAATGTACGTACTATCGAAATGGATGGACTCATCTGGGGAGCAAGCAAGCTTATTCCTCTAGCTTATGGAATTAATAAACTTCAAATTATGTGTGTAATAGAAGACGACAAAGTTTCAGTCGACGAATTAACCGAGAAAATTGAGGCTTTCGAGGATTTAGTTCAGTCAGTCGACATTGCTGCTTTCAACAAAATTTAAACTGCTTATGTAACGTACTGCATGTTACTGAATAATCATTTCCATGTCCAATTTAATAAAGTTTCAATCTCAATGAAAAACTTAAATTGAACTAAATTTTTTTGTCATGCTCTTATAACGATTCATATTATTTTTTTAAAAAATTGATGAAAGTCACTGGCCCGGATCAGTTGACTTTAGAGCATTTTTGATGCCCAGATTAGTGACATTGCCGATTACAAAATAAAAGAATCGTTTGTGATTTTAATTTGTTTTATTAATTCATAGTGGCCTGAAAACTTGTTTTATATTTAAAGTTCATTAATTTGAATTATTAATGGCTTATGATGGGATGAATATAACTCGTAACTAAAAACTTCAGCATTATCATTTTCGATTCGTCCGAATATTCCATCAATTGTAGTTCCAGCATTTGTTGACGACTCGCGTAAAGAATGAAATCTTACATTGAATAATCGAATTATGAATGCTTCGATTTTATTACTGGATTTCAATTTCAAGTCATCAGAAATAATTATATTCTGCCTTACTTTCCGATTTCGAGTTAAATAAAACTAATAAGTAAAACTAAAACTGTTTTCTATACAAAAATATGTTTAGAAAATTTTAGTTGAAAATAACCGTTGAGTTAAATTCAAATTGTAATAGATCCGAAAAAACGCGTCGACGAAAAAATCTTAGTAGTCGCCGCCAAAAATTTTTGTTTACAATTTTCAATATGGAAAATTTAATTCGTAATTTCTCGAGTTATGCAATTATTGACAGCTTTCTAATTAAGCGATAAGCCAGTAACTCGAAAGCACAAATCAATAACAAAAAACCGCGAGTCTCTAGCTATTATAGTTTTTGAGATCTCAGAGGGACACCGGGAGCCAGCCAGCCGAACAAAGTGAAATTATAAGCTGCATTTTCTATACAAAAATGCTCTAAAAAAATGTTTACTTTATAGTCACCCTACATTACCGAAATATTTTTTCTATGCAATAATATTTTAAAAGTTTGGTTTGTTTGTCTAAGATAAAGAAAGCAGTTTAATGACTAATAAAAGTTTTAGAAGTCTATAAGAACATCTAGCATAAATCATTGTCTTTTATTTAACCATCGCGATACTAAAATGACTTATGCAGGGTCTTACAAATTTGGTAATAATAATTTTGGTGATTAAGTTTGATACCTTATATTTTTATGTGACTTTAGTTCAAGTAAATTATATTGAGTTGTTTCATTGTGTATTAAGTAGGAGACACTGAATAAGTCTAATTGAGTCTCGGGAAAGAAATTATTGCTCAATCGGTTTATTAAATAAGTTAGTCTACTGACAAAATAATAACGTAAAAAAATTTCGTAAAATATATTCTCTTTAAAATATTAAAAGTCTTCGCTTTTTTTTCTAATCATTATTAAAAACATTGCAAACCTATTTATGATTATGTTACGAAAAATATATGAGTGTACCAAAACTTTAAAATAGCATATATTCCGTATCATTAAAAAATTGAAGTTTTCTAAGAGAGAGATAGAGAAAGGAGGAAATTAAAATCCAGAAAAAAAAAATAAATTTTTATCAAAGAAAAGTTTTTTTAAAACTATATTGAACTTGAAATAATTTAAACAGAATAAAAAGTGTAAAAAAGTAGTGTAACTTAAAAATATAATAGTGCTAAATATAGAACGAAACAAGTGAGTAAAAAATACAAATGTACCTACTTATGTGCATTTTTCTTTACTTGATGTGTTTTTTGCGGATATTCGAGGTCATCGTAGAAAAAGAGGAACAATTCATTTAAGTGAAGTTAAATTTAAAGAATGAATCACACAACTTTCAAAAGTATATTATGACTAAAATTGAGATGTTGCTATTCATATGAAAAATGAATATAGAATATTAATAAAAGAATGAAAGAATCTAACTAGAGATTATGAAAAATTTGATATGATATGATTATTTTTTTATTTGCGTTGTGTTTTGATGGATGAACAGCAAAAACTAAAAATTTTATTTCTAGAAACTACAGATCTATAGTTAATGTACAAAATTTATGATAGACTGCATAATTGGGAATATTTTTTGTCTCATTAATTTCTAAAATACAAAAATTTATATCAATGTATGATATAATTTAAGTGTTAAATTAGCTAGTTACTTATGATAGAAGAATGTCTAATGCATTAAAAATATTAATTTCTTCAATAATTTCAACGTTTAAATGTTTATTCACATATCACGACAGAGATCAGTGTTTAATTTCAATATTCATTCATATTTCCTTTAATTTTTGTTTTGAATGATTCATTCATTTGGCCTTGCACAAGTTCGATTACTTTAAATTAAATATTACCTATTATATGAGCGTAAATATTTTTTGCACATATGCTAAGACAGATATCGTAATTAGAAAGTGACAAATTAAACTAAATTTGCATGATAAACGTAAATATTTTTGTTTGGTTGTTTAGCATACCTTTCTATGAGGTATGATGTACACACGTTAAAGAAAAATTTTCACCTTGACGAGTTTCTGAGGAAATGATCACTCTTGATTATATTGTATCTTGGAATTAACTACTTAAATTGTTTAATTAATGCGAATATAAAATAAAATAAAAAATTATTTTTACCAGTGATTTTTTAGTCATGCTTTGATATAATAAATTTTAAAGATGATTTCTATATAGGCCTAATTTACAACAATTTCAAATATACAAATATCAATGTACAAAGTTCACATTCCATCCCTATTATTAGCTATTTAATGAATACTGGTTGCAGCAATATTAGGAATTTGAAATTTATAAGTAATGATAAGTTGTCTGAATACTTTGTATGTTTTTCTAAAACAGGTAGTTTTTACTCGTATATCTAAGTACATTAAATGAAATCTCGATGAAAATTTTTGTCGTTTTTTGTAAAAAAAAATAAAATTATTTCTCTTTTGTGATAAAAATAAATAGCAAAAGTAATCTGCTAAAGGTGAAATTGTAATTTCAGTACAAAACTTCACAATTTGCATTGTTAAAATAGCGATGACAATTAATGTTGTCAATTTTTACAATCCGATTGTCAATTTTCTTTAACAATCAAATTGTAAAAATTTGCATTTAAATTTTTGAAAATTTCACAATTTAAATTGTTAAAATTAATAATTGAAATTGTGAAAATTAAAATTTAAAAAATAAATTGTAAAAATTGACAATTGATTGTCAATTTTAAAAAAGAGCAACAATTAGTATTTGACAACGAAAATTGTGAAAATTGACAATTTTTTTGTTAAATCTGAGCAAACTCAATTTCACAATTTGAATTGTCAATTTTTTTCTTTGGCTATAGCAAAAGTAATCTGCTAAAGGTGTGCTTTTTTCATAAAATATTTGCGTGAATATCAAGCATTTCAAGAAAGCCCAACCTCTAGAAAAATGATGATGAACAAGAAAGGAGCGTTATATATTTTATAACAGAATTTAAAGTCTAGTCTTTTAATAATTTTTATTTAGGGTCTTTTTATTAAATAGCATATGGAGGAAATATATTACATATGTTATCAAACATTATACTTTGAACTTAACATTGAACTCAAAGATCAAACTTTTATGTGTTATCAATTGTTTATGAAAAATTTCTAAATCATCAATCGCTTCATGAATTTAGTCATAGTGCTATATTATTGTTCATATCCCCCATTACTTTTTAAAGATAAAAATTAAATATAACACAAATCGCATGATTTAAACATGCACACAAACATTTAAACGTATAACTGAAGCACGTGTCATTTCCGTGTAATAGACTTAAAATAAAATAATATCTAATAAAATTTACTGAATTTAAAAGGTATTGATAATTTTTTGAAATAAAACAGAAAAATAGCGGTTAAAGTCCTATTAAAACTTTATATTACAAATTTACCATCTTTTTACTATCTTTTTCTTTCGTCCTTTTTGTAGGTTACTTAACTAAATTACATCTAACATCTAAACTTTTATCTGAGTTGATTAAATTGGATGAATTTTGGCATGAATATTCTGTTTTAAATGAAATAATTATAGTCAAGTAAAAGCGCGAGTAATCAACAAGTGTATGGGAAAATAATAGTAATATATATATAAATGGACACATTACAAGTTTTTCAATCGACCCAAACTGGTGGTAGTCGACATTCATCACGCACACCATCACCATCTCGCTATGCTATGGAGCAACAACAACGTAAATGATTGTTAAAATCTGATTTTTTGTGCTTTCAATATTATTTTCTGCATATTTTTTGTGTCACATTGTGTTTAATTGAACAAATTAAAAAAAATCAATTGTTCAGTTATTTAAAAAAGTTATTTTGTGGTTTATTGGCTTCATGTTATTTTATTATTGTGTTCATTAAAGTAGAAAATTATTAGACATACACATAACTTGTGAACTTTAAATCACATTAAGAAGCCATCAAAATAGTGTTTTATCCTTTTGGTTCATTAAAGCTTCGAATTTGCGCAAAAAGATACTGAAAAGCTGAAATTATGACAATCAGTAGTAGAAGTTTGAAAACCTTTTATTTTGTGTTGAATCATATAGGTAAAATCATTTAATTCTTAAATATTTTGTACTTATCCTTTGCACATCCCATTATTTAAAATTTTATCGTTTTTTTTAAATTTCATAATAAGAAATTTGAAGAAAGTTTATTAAAATTGATGAAAGTACTCGTGTTGCAGATCGGTTTGTACTTCTAGATCGAAAATAAGAGGCGCCTCCTGCATTCGAATTTGACAAAATTTAGAATTTAAAAAAATAATGAAATTTTGTCTCTAATACAAGAGACTCCGAGGGGGTGATACCTTTTACGAAAGAATTATAATTTTCGTAATCTTTCGTAATTTTCGTAAATTCAAACCAAAATTTTCAGCTTTTTTCAGTTATTTTTATTGAAAAACAAAAAAAATTCGGTTATTTTTAAAAAAGTTATGAAATTTGCATCACATTTTTAGTCTTGTTTGCGCATTTTCTGTTCTTCTAAAAAATCATTTAAAAATTTTCTTTTATTTCAATCTGAAATAATGACAAATGCATTTTTAAATGCTTATTTATCAGATTTGTGCTGATTTCGATAAGAATCCGTAAACAAATAGTGAAAATTTTCGAAAATTAAATTTCTGAATTTTGTTTTTGTTTACATTTTGAATTGAAATCTTTCATAATCCCTCGTAATCTTCGAAATCTTTTGAAAATCTTTCGAAATTT